>BOPN01002034.1:217500-222500 GCA_017312705.2 Penaeus japonicus | reverse complement strand
TGCGGATCCAGTAAGCAGGAAGCAGTAAGCGGCAGTGGGTTGGCACCGTATTGACCCTCCGGCACCTGGACAGTCATGCCATTTACGGAACGCGCTCATTATCCCTTAAACCCGGATATTAAAACAGATGGATATTGCTGCACTCTGATATCACGTTGCATGGTTACGTGAAGACCTCCTCCCCCCCCCCCCCTTCCCTTCCCCTCCTCCCAACTACCCTACCCTTTAGCCCCTTCCCTTCCCCTCCTCCCAACCACCCTACCCTTTACCTCTCCCCCTTCCCCTCCTCCCAACCACCCTACCCTTTACCTCCTTCTCCCCCCCCCCCCCCCCCCCCCCGACTACCCACCTACCCACTGCCAACTCTACTTCCCCTCTCTATCCCCTCCCCCCATCCCCACCCACCCCCTCATATCCCCTCTTCCACGTAATCCCTTCGGCGAGTCGTTCCTCTGGAGGCGAAGGATGGAAGGGGCTCCGGTGAGGGGAGGATGGGAAAGGGGAGAGAGGGGAGAAGGGAAGGGAAGATGGGAAAGGGGAAAGAGGGAAGAGGGGAAGGGGAGGATAAGAAAGGGGAGAGAGGGGAGAGGGAAATGGAAGAAAGGGTGAGAGAAAGAGGGGAGGAAAAGCAAGAGAGAAGGAGAAAGAGAGGGATGAAAGGGAAGGGAAAGATTGAAGAGAGAGCGAGAGAGAGAGAGAGAGAAAGAATAAGAAAAAAAAGAAAGAGCGAGAGAAGAAGAAAAAGAAAAAAAGAAAGATAGAGAGCGAGAGAAACGAAAAAGAAAAAATAGAAAAAAACGAAAGATAGAGAGCGAGGCAAAGGAAAGGGGTCCGCATCGAAACACGAAGCTGATTTTCATTTTAATGCGCCCCTATCGCCGAGTGTCATTGCTGTCACCCAGCGCCCAAATCACGCCCTTTGCCATCCACGGCGTTTAAATATCCATACTCACCTGGCACACACGGGCGCGTCCGCACAATGGAGAGCCAGGGACGGAGGAAGTGCCAAAAGAATCGCTCTGCATGTAAATACTTCTAGATATCCGCATTACACGGGGCGAAAGAGGAAGGGGGAAAAAAAGGAAAGAGCGGGTGAGGGAGAAGGGGAGGGAGGGATGAGGGTAGGGGAGATGGAAGGGATGAGGGAGGGGGAGGGAGGGATGGGGTGAGGTTAGAGGGAGAGGAAGGGGGGGGGGAAGGAAAGAGCGGGTGAGGGAGAAGGGGAGGGAGGGAGGAGGGTAGGGGAGATGGAAGGGGTGAGGTAAGAGGGAGAGGAAGGGAGAGAAGGAAAGAATGGGCGAGGGAGAGGGAAGGGATGAGGGTAGGGGAGAAGGAAAGGGTGAGGAAGAGGGAGAGGGGAGAGAGAGGAAATAGAAAAGGGAAATGTAGAGAGAGAGAGAGAGAGAGAGAGAGAGAGAGAGAGAGAGAGAGAGAGAGAGAGAGAGAGAGAGCAGAGCTTGCAATGTACGGCTTGAAATCCAGGCCAGATTGAGTCCTCTCCACACGAACCTCTGAATCTTGCATTGCACTGGCGGCAGGACTCCGCTCCCTCCATCCATTTTTTTCTCTCTTATGTTTGTATCGGATTTTCGTGACTTTAGGCAGTTCCTTGAATTTTCCAAGGCTGTTCGCCGTCGACCGCGGCTCGTCTGCTGTGTTTATGTAGGTTGTTTATCGCGTCGGCAGCGCCAATTGAACGCTACGGCTTCCTTATTGTTCCGTTATCACAAAAGGCGGGTCGTCCAAGTGGCTCTCAGATGCTTCGGAAAAAGGCAGGAGGCCGACTAAGTCCCCAGGGTGACGTCATCTTTTTTGTATATATGTACATACATACATACATATATATATATATATATATATATATATATATATATATATATATATATATATATATATATATATATGTGTGTGTGTGTGTGTGTGTATATATGTATATATGTATATATACATATATATATATATATATATATATATATATATATATATATATATATATGTATACACACACATATATATATAATATGTATATCAACATATTCTGTGCGTATGTGTGTGTTTCACTGTCTCATTCAATTCGTGTTTGCCCCGGTGTATATTTCGAGAACTAAAAGAAAATTATTACATTTTCTTATCCCTTCGTTCGGTTTCTGAAATGGTCTCCACATTAATAACCGAATGTAGATATAGAACCGCTCGTTCCGTAGCCTTAATATAAAAATAGCTCGTTCTGTAACCTAAACGGTCTATGTAAATCTAAGGTCATTCTGAAGCCACTAAAAAAGAATACATTAAAGTTCTATTTTTTTATAGACATTGACTTCATGTAAATCACCGAACCGAACAGAGAAGTGTCATCGATTGAAATTTCTTTAGCGTCCATTTTTCAAATCTACTCGAATCACTAAATAGAAAAAAAAAGATATATATATATATCTAGATTGATTTTTTTTCTCTGGTAATCGGCCATTTGCATATCTATTTCTCCCTAAGCAAAACTCGACCCTCACACCCAGTCGAAGATAAGCGTTATATGTATATCGGCTCCGGCAAGATATACGGTTATTTGATTTTTATCTGTTATGCGCAGGTCGTTGGTCATTCCTCGTGGCATGGATTAGGGCTAATCTATTCGTTGTGCGTTGCGTCAGATTTATCTTATTGCTTGGTAGTCCCCGCTGCCGATATTGGCAGACTGCAGCCCGCCCGCTGTCCGGTGTCCAGCCAGCCAACCAGCCGGCCGGCTTACCGTATCGGATAGATATAAAGTTGGCTGTGGGGATACACTCTCGCAATCGAACGCGCATACGTATATGCACATGTACGTACAGACACGCATCTCAACACGCCCACGCTCGCGAACACACACATGCACATGCACATACACACACACACACACACATAAACCGCTTCTAAGTGTGATTTCCACACACACACACACACACACACACAAACACACACACACACACACACACACACACACACAATCATCACACCCAGACACCTAAAAATTACCCCCTCGTTCCTCTCGACTTGCTTTTTAACCCTATTAGTAACGCTCTGAGGTTGACCAGACGAACAATACCAGCATTTGGCCGCGTGGATTATAGGCTGCGCTAATTTTATCTTATCAAGCTGTCGCCATGAATTATTGCTATATCAGTAGAGACTCTGATTGCGTCTTTAAGTACTTTGCTGCACTGCTAGGTCAGGGGATTAGTTTAATCACTTGACCCAACTCTCACGTTTACTTAGATGCCAACGTGCCACGGTTGCTCTCTCTCTCTTTATCTCTCTCTCCGAGCATGCCTCGCACTCCCATTCTGCCATTCTTATCCTCTCTCTCTCTTTCTCTCTCTCTTTTCTAGCATACCTCGCACACTCCCATTCTGCCATTCTCTCTCTCTCTCTCTCTCTCTCTCTCTCTCTCTCTCTCTCTCCTAGCATGCCTCGTACACTCCCATTGTCTCTCTTTCTTACTCTCACTCTCTCCCTCCCATTATATTAAGTATCCTGCAACAAAGACGGACAAACAATGCATTGACCATAATCAATCAGTGCCGAAGCACAAACCATCAGATTAATGTACGTCTTGCAACAGAGTCCCCGATGGAGAGAGCCCTATGCATCGATTGGCACGATGGATTACTTAGCACAGGTATGAATGAGTGCCGAGTTAATTATCTCCCGCCGTAACACGCACCAGCTCCTGGACGTAATGAAGCGTAACAGGTTGTGTGACGTAACTGTCGATTTCCGGTGGCTGGCGAGGGTCGGCGGAGGCGTCGGGGGGAAACGGAGGTAGGGATATGCAAGGGGGGGGGGGGGGGGAAAGGGGAAAGGGGAGAGGGGAGAGGGGAAGTAGGTAGAGGGGAGGTGGGAGGTGGGGGAGAGGGGGTGTAGGATGGGAGGAGGAGGAGGAGGAGAGAGAGAGAAAGGGAGGGGTGGGGGGTTAGTTGAGGGACACAACAGCTTAATTTCGCGTGAGGTGAATGCGGATAAGAAGGGACTTACTGCTGTTGTTGCTCCCTCCCCCTCTCCCCCTCACCCTTTCCCCTTTGCTTCACTTCGTGCATGTCCCCTCTTTCGCTCCCCCCCCTTCTCCCCTTCCCCTCGCTGCAGAGTTAGGGTCCCGGCAAAAAAAAGGGGGGAAAAATGGAAAGCAGGAAGGAGCGAGGGTGGAGCACAGTGGAGAAAAGGAGGGTAGTCTTTGGAAGAAAGACTAGGGAGGGGGAGGAGGGGGAAGGGGAAGAGGGAGGGGGGGGAGAAAAGGAAGCGGTAGGAGAGAAGGAGGCAAAGGAGTGAGAGGTGGAAGTGGGGGGGGGGGAGGATAGTTGACCTGTCTTAGAAGAAGGAGAGAGAGAGAGAGAGAGGAGAGAGAGAAAAAAAAAAAAAGACGTTCTATTTATATCCTTTCCTCCGAGCGATTTACTACAAGGGAGAGCGAGCTTTTGAAATACAGGTTTAGGCGGAATAGGAGAAAGAGTTGAAAGCAGCGGAGAAAGAGTTTACAAATGGTTAGACACAGACGGAACAGGGAAGAGAAACACGCACACACACACACACACACACACAAGAAATTCCGTCAGTAATAACAAGAAATTATCAACCGGGATGGAATCTGTCTAAGCAAAGGAAACTCTGATTAACTAATATTTTGGTTTAAAAAGTTTTTTTTTCGAGGTTAGTGGTTGGTCGTATGGTTACATTTCTACGGGGCTCTTGATTTATTTTTTATTTTTTATTATTACGGAAACTTTTTTGTTTTTCCTTTTCGTTTGAAAGGATATTACCTTTTTTTCATTTTTTTTAACCACATTTATAAACGGTAACAGACAAGTAGGTATGGTGTGTGTGTGTGTGTGTGTGTGTGTGTGTGTGTGTGTGTGTGTGTGTGTGTGTGTGTGTGTGTGTGTGTGTGTGTGTGTGTGTGTACATTATCATACAGACATGCATGGTGACATACACATATGCTGCCAACATCCAGAGACAGCGTGAGAGAA
>BOPN01002034.1:190000-200000 GCA_017312705.2 Penaeus japonicus | reverse complement strand
TTCTAGGAAATGACAATATTAACCTAACCCTTTTTTCAAGAATTCATTACAACACAAATGACTTTAAAAATATATATAAGAAATCTTTTTAAAAAGTATATGGAAATAACCACCCTCGTCATCTTTTCCATCCCCTGGTAGCAGTTAGCCTCGAGTTTGAAAAACATATTTGAAAACTTTCCCATCGAGAAAAAATCCATAATGTTTCCAACACTTTTGTAAACAAACACGAGCAAAATCTCACAAACAAACAGACAAACAAAACATCTTCCTCCTCCCTCCCCCCCTCAAACATCTCCCCCCCCCACCCTCCCCCACTCAACACAATGTATTTCCATCCGTCCATAGACCCTATATTACCTATTGAACAGCTGATTCTGTAATTACAATCCTCATCTCCATAGTTCACAGGGTATTCCGTCAAGGACTCTCGCAAATATTGACAAGACTTACAGCAGAAATGGATCCCGTGTACTTGAAGTATCCTTTCCCGGGGGTGTACACGGAGTCGCCAGGCCTCAGCTGAGCTCGAAGGACCGAGTTTCTGAGTACCGTTTGGAGTGGATGTTGTTGGTCTTTGGGTTGTATGGGTATTGAGGTATTTCGGTGGTTTGGGGAGGGTGGGTGGGTGGGCGGGTATGTGCTACACGGCTATGGGTTCTGTGGGTTCTGAAGGAGATGGGTAGTCGATGCAGTGCAGTGAGTTTGGTTGATATGTTTGTGTGAGTGTATGGGGGTGGGGTGGGGTGGGTGGGGGGATGAGTGTATAGGTGTGAGTGTGTGTAGGGGGTAGGGTCTATAGGTGTGTGTGTGTGTTTGTGTGTTTATAAGTGTGTGCGTATGGGCGTGTGTGTGTGTGTGTGCGTGTGCGTGTGCGTGTGCGTGTGCGTGTGCGTGTGCGTGTGCGTGTGCGTGTGCGTGTGCGCGTGCGTGTGCGTGTGCGCGCGCGCGCGTGTGTGTGTGTGTGTGTGTTTATGTTTGTGTGCAGGTGAGTGATTGAGAGTGCACACGCGATAGAAAGTAAGAATATATAATTCTTTCTAAAGAGTGCAATCTACTGCTTGAGGCTAAAGAGACTAACTTTATCTGATACGACAGCTGAGTCAGAGACAAAGATAGAACATCTATATTCACACAAGCATACCCCCTCCAGATAGAATAAACAAACACCTACTCACATATATGACAGAATTACCCCCCCAAAAAAAGAAAAATAATCCACACCCTAGGAGAAACCTCCGAGCGAAGCCAAAAATGCAAAAAACGAAGAACAGAAAAAAAAAGACAAGCCATTCGAAGCCCCTCGCACAGAAGTAATCCAGAGGGAGAAATTAGTCATCTTCAGCGCATTTCCCTCTCCTCCATCAACGCCCACTGACCGCCAAACCGAGCGTAAAACCGCCATTGCGTCGTTCCAAACTACGCCGTTACGCCACCTTCCCCCTACACGTTCCCTCCCAGAGCCTTACATTAAATTCTCGCCAAACGGCCGCCGCCCACACCGCCGCCCATTGTTCTCTCCGTCCACGCGATCCTCTCCTCTTGTTTACTTTTATCCCGTGACCATTTTTCTCTCGTGTTTACTTCTCCTGCCGACCGACGTCTTCCGCGCTCTGATTCGGCTGATTCTTCTCTTCTTCCTCCCCCTTTTTTTCTCTTTTCCTTCTTGTTCTTCTTTCGTGAGATCGTTTTTTTTTCTTCTTCTTCTTCTTTTACCTGTGTATCTGTTGTATGTGTTATGTTGCATCGCCGTCTTTTGTGATTCTTCTCGGTGATGGTCGCTTCCAAGTTTCTTTATCTCTCTTTTTATGATTTTCGGATATCGGATATCTCTGTCTGTTTGTCTGGCTGTTTCTAAGTGTCTGTCTGTCTCTCTGTCACTTTCTCTCTCTTTTTTCAATCTTTCTTTCTTTCTCTCTCTCTCTCTCTCTCTCTCTCTCTCTCTCTCTCTCTCTCTCTCTCTCTCTCTCTCACTCACTCTCCCTCTCCCCCCCTCCCTCCCTCTCTGTCTCCTCTTCCATCCCTCCCTCTCCATCAATCCATCCTTCCATCTATCCTTCCCTCCCTCCCTCCCTCTTTCTACCTCTCCCTCCCTTCCTTTCCCTCTTCTTCCATTCCCACCATCTTTAATTCATAGGTAATTCACAGGACCTGATAACCTCACTCGCACACCCCAGGTTCAGGATATCTTCTCAGATCCATATTGTCTCCTCCGCCTCCCAGATGCCTCAGCTAAGATGTGGCGGGCTCGGTGAGGCTCACCGCGGGAGGACGGGCTCAAGATGTGGGAAAAAAAGGGAATGGAGTGGGAGTGGGAGTGGGGGAGGAAGGTGGATGGGAGTGGGAGGTAGAAATGGGAGTGGGAGGTAGAAATGGGAGAGGAGGTGTGAGAATGGGAGAGGTAGAGATTGAGAGGGGATCGGAAGGAAAGGTAAAGGTAAAGGTAAAGGAAAAGGGAGAAGGATAATGAGAAGGAGAAAGAGAAAGAAGAAGAAGAAGAAGAAGAGCCAGCAATAGAGACGGAGACAGACCCTGATAAACCGAAAAGAGAGAAGCAAATGCACACACACACACACACACACACACACGGACACCCACGAGCAATAATAGCTCTTCCTAATTAAAAGCCGCTGCGTGAAGTGCAATGGAAAGTGAGAATGACGAACCGGGGCAGAGCAATGGTCGAGTTGAAAGTCGTTGCAATATATACCACGTGCAATAATAACGCAGTTTAGGCTTTATGAAAGGTCATTCATTAAATTGTAATATAGGTCCGCAGTTTTGTGATTTGGCCATCGTGCGCGCACCTATTTCCTTTGAAATACACCAACAAAAGGCGAGCTGCGACCTTTGATGATAGTTTAATAACAGCTGAGTACAGACCATTACTAAGAGGTTAATTAAATTCGAACATACGGCCAATGGAAATATTAATGACATTGTAGTTCATCGGCCAATGATATCCGCGATAGAAACTCTCTCGTAATCGGGGAAATCTTATTTTTTCGCGTGTAATATCCAATATGTTTTAAGCAATCTTTTTTAATATACCTCTCTTATTAGCAATAGCAGTGATAATGATACAATCACTTACCTCTGATTGTCTCATCTAATTTGAATTAAGGGCATGTGGCTGGGGGATTATGTGTAACCGAGAGAGAGAGAGAGCCTTTATATCGAGGGGGTCGTTACATTATATAAAGGCTGTTAGAGAAACGGCTTTTAATTTATGGCGCAACAAACAGACTTCTAATTGCCGCAACACCTGATAGAGAACAGTGGAGGGAGTAGTTCACGCAAAGGGGATTGACGGGAAACATTTCATTATCAAGATGCGAGGGGGTGATAGCGGAGCCGTATATGTTGGGAAGTACCTTTAAGACGACGTTATCTCTCTCGCCTGCCTCGTTACGTGTCACCGTCTTCGTTCGGCTGCGAAGAGGATAGAATGAACTCAAGGTGAAGAAGAACTTGGCGGAGGGGAGAGAGGGGGAGGGATAGGGGGAGGGGAGGGAGGGGGAAGGGAGGGAGGGGGAGGGAGACGGAGGGGTAGGGAGGAGGAGATGGTGGGGGTTTGG
The DNA here is from genome assembly GCA_017312705.2 of Penaeus japonicus. Lineage (NCBI taxonomy): Eukaryota > Metazoa > Arthropoda > Malacostraca > Decapoda > Penaeidae > Penaeus > Penaeus japonicus. The sequence continues at coordinate 196,422 of BOPN01002034.1, read as the reverse complement.
GGAGGGAGGGAGGGGTAGGGGGCGAGGGAGAGTGAGAGGGAGGGGTTGGGGAGGGAGAGGGAGGGGTAGGGAGAAGGAGGGGTTAGGGGAGGGAGAGCAAGGGAGGGTAGGGGATAGAGAGCAAGGGAGAGGAAGAAGGAGAAGAGACAGAAAGAGAAATAAAAGAAATAGGAGAATTTGAAGGACATGACTGCGAGGAAGAAGACAATGAAGCAGAAAAATAAGGAGGAGGATAGCGAGAAGAAGGAGAAAAAACAGAAACAGAAAGAAAAAAAAGAAAACAGAGATAGAAAGAAGAATTAAGAAAAAAAATAGAAAGAGAAGAGAAAGAAATAAAGGAACATACGAGGGGAGAGCGCGAGCACCGAAATGTTACCAGACTGTCAATAAAAGAGGACAAGAGGACAAAGCAATGAGTGTCAAATATGAAAGTATGCTCCACTAGAACCTCAAATTCCAGATGGGGCTCCACTTGCAAAAGGCAATTTCGGCTGTGACGGATGGAAACCCACCCGATCATTAATCAAGGAATCCTACAATATTTTCTACAGCCGCATTCGTTTTTATTACACAAGTGGTAGTTAAAACAGACAAATTATTGCCCTGCCACCCGGATTATTTTTTATATGAAAGGGGAATAAAAGCGTGGTATGAATTTACGCCATGTACAGAAATATATCTTTGCCGGACCAAACAAACTGGATTGGAGGCCGATCGCGCGTTTAATTCTTTATTGAATTCATTGATATGTACAGTGTGAGGCCTGACAGGTACGTGAGGCCGCAGCCAATGAGCTGGCCCCACGATCCATGCCTTAGTAAATCAAACTAATGGTTTACATTAAACGCGTTTTAATGCACCGATTATCCGCGTCTCGATAAATCTACGCGATCCGACATCCGCTCTACCATAAAGCGACGCCGGATCCGGTTCTCAACGTCTCGGAGAACCGCCGAAGACCGATCGCGGGAGAGGAGGACCTTTCGGCCGCAGACCCGACAAGATGCAGAGGTTATCGCTAATGTTATCAATACGGAGCGGTGCTTTGTTGCGCTGAATGCAGAGTGGGTGTGTGTGTGTGTGTGTTTAGCCTGCTCCCCCGAGGTGCATGTTGATGTTGATTTTGCTGCTGGAGCGGCGAGTGGGCTTCTGCATGTAGGTATGTGTGTGTGTCTGGGTGTTCCTTATAGGTGAGGGACTGGTGCGTGGTTACTCACATGAAGAATGGAGATCGGTAGCTTTTATAAATGGAATAATGAACATCCTGAATAAATTAGCGATGAAGTATGTCCGCGGTAATTGCGGCAGAATACGTATTAGAAGCCGCAATCAGTGGAAAACCAGCCGTAGCTGCGCCGGCCTTACAGACCGCAATCAATGGGAATTTAATTACGGTGATCTATGTACAACATCATTACGGAGTCGTTAGCATGCGCCACCCGGCGGGGGGTTTGAGTTCAAAGTTTCTTTTTTTCGTTTCTTTTTCTTTTTTTTTCTTTTTTTTTTGTCTTTGACTGACTTCCATTTGTCTTAGCTTACTTTACCCCCTGCTGATGGGGAAAAAAATATGGTGGGGGGATGTTCCCTAAAAAAAGATAACAGGAAAGAAAGGGAAAAAAATAGAGCTGACAACGGCAAGAAGGCGCTTTGGGAGTTCCACACACGGAGTAATTGATGTGTGCGCGGCCTCCACTCTTGTATTACGGCCTTTGGACAAAAGGGGGTGGGGGTGGGGAGGGTAGGGAAAGAGAGGGGGGGAGGGAGATAGGGAAAGGAGGGGAAAGAGGGGCTCAGTACCCTTATATAGGGCTTTTGGGACAAGCGGACAGGAGGGGGAAAGTGTGCAAGACAGCCACCAGAGGCGCTGTTCTTCGTGTCATTGACGTGTCGAGGGAGAGATAAAGGTATAGACGATTTAAGAACAGTAGGGGGGAAGAGAGAGGGAGAAGGAGAGAATAGCTCGAGTAGGGCAGACTGGACGACAGTTTTGTGAGGAGGGTCGGAAGATGGTCTCTGGCTTTAGAAAAAAAATGAATAAAAAAAACGAACAGTTGACAAATGGTAGAGTGAATGTGTTGGTTACTCTTTTTTTTATTAATTTGCTAGAAAGGGAGGGGGAGGGCATAAAGATGGAGCTACGCAATGCTATTTTCCTTTGTCTAAGTAATGTTTTAATTATGTGTATGTCTATGGATTTTTGTCCTGTGTTGCAAGGATTTCAATTAGGCATTCAATTGCTATCTTATACAAGTAATGTTCTGGATCATTATAAGTGCATGCGAAGATTACATTTTCATATGCAAATTAAAATGTTGCAATGGTGTAACCACTTCAATATTCAATACTCGTCATACAAGTAATTCTACCGCGGTTATTGGAACATTTTCTCATACTCATAACAATCTGTCATTAAAAAGTGCGTTGAATGTACAGATGCTTCTTGCTCATGTTTGTGAGCACACACACACACGCGCACACGCACACACACACACTCACACATACACACGCACACACACACTCAGACATACACACGCACACACACACACATACACACTCACACACACACACACACACACACACACACACACACACACACACACACACACACACACACACACACACACACACACACACACACACATACACACACATACACACACACACACACACACACACACACACACACACACACACATACACACACACACACACACACACACACAACACACACACACACACACACACACACACACACACACACACACACACACACACACACACACACACACACACACACACACACACACACACACACACAGTACCAATTGTATATCGTGAATATACTCCCCCAAAAGGTGTCAACAGGACATATTCCGATATATTTACAGTATGTATAACCTCGCTAAGGAGGATTTCTGCACACTTTGCAACAATACCTGCCAAGAATGCAATGCCGTTGCTCCGAATAACAAAACAAGCTCTTGTCATTCAACACAAACACAGGAATGCTGGAATGTCATGACACTGTGCATTACGCTGCAAGACATACAGGTAATGATGATTATATTGTCGTGGCGGGAAAAAAAAAGGTGTTTGGTTTTGTAAAAGTATATGGAATTAAGTATGATTATGGCAGATAAGCTCAGAATCTATGATCGTTAATTTGTCTGTGTTTGATATAATGTGGTATTTTTGAGTATTAAGGATAATTAAAAAGACACAAAACACGTGTAGATGTAGATAATGAACAAAACATATATTTCAGCAGCTGTTATCTGTGTGTGTGTGTGTGTGTGTGTGTGTGTGTGTGTGTGTGTGTGTGTGTGTGTGTTTTGTGTGTGTGTGTGTGTGTGTGTGTGTGTGTATGTCCACAGAAACGTGCACCTCTGCAAGATATATCTTATTTTTTTGCTAAAGACATCGCGAAAGAAAGCCACACAACCTACTTTGAAATGTTAACGGAGTTGAGGAAAGAAGTTGAGTTCGTAATTTAGAATCAGCGGTCAAGGGAAACACACTCGAGGAACATCCGAGGGGAAAAAAAAAGATAAATTTAGCCGAGATTAATGCATCGCGTCAACCAGGGTTGTGTCGGGAAGACAAGTTAATTAAGTTAATTGCAATGTGTAAATATTTTGAGGAAAGACTGCAACGCCTTTGTATGCAGACGACCTTAGGTTTCTTGGGCTCTGGCGTCTTGCAACAGGACGCTGAAGAACGGAAAAATTCTCTGTAATTGTTCATAAAGTCTTGTTTTTGTTCTTCTCGTGGGTTCTCCTCCTCTCTCGTCTTACCTCTACTTGGAGTTACATTATATTCTATGGATAATCCGTACCCAACATTGTATATCATATAGCGACTTTTATTAACCAACTTTTTTTTTATACTGGTGAACGCAGGTAGCATAGTCCCCCCTCCGATCCCATCCCCTCCCCTCCCCTCCCATCCCATCCCCTCCCCTCCCCTTCCCTCCCCTTCCCTCCCCCATCCCACCGCCTCCGTCAAATGATTAAAGTGATTGATGACGTCGCTGGATGAGCTGTACCCTTTATAAAGTATTTCTTCATTGTTGTGTTTGTTTGCTTTTTGTCTTGTCTTTGTTCTTTATTTTAGGCATGGAAGGTTGTTGCACAGAGAGGGAGTTTGAGGTTTCTCATTATTTGCTTGTTTTTGTTTTTTTTTAGTTATTTTTTCTTTATTTATTCGCTTTCTCTTTCTCTCTCTCTCTCTCTCTCTCTCTCTCTCTCTCTCTCTCTCTCTCTCTCTCTTTATCTCTCTCTCTCGCTCTCTCTCTCTCTCTCTCTCTCTATCTCTCTCTTTCTCTCTCTCTCTCTCTCTCTCTCTCTCTCTCTCTCTCTCTCTCTCTCTATCTATCTATCTCTCTCTCTCTCTCTCACTCTCACTCTCACTCTCACTCTCACTCCCCCTTTCTCTCTCTCTCTCTCTCTCTCTCTCTCTCTCTCTCTCTCTCTCTCTCTCTCTCTCTCTCTCTCTCTCTCTCTCTCTCTCTCTTTCCAGATTTCATATCACTGGCTTTCTTGCTTAGTTTCTGTTGCCTCTATCCTTGACTTGCATCCTCTGATATGAATCTCACCGTTTCCTTTAGTCGCGTATTCCCTCGGTTTCCCCTCTCCCCTTCTTCCTTGACAACTCTCCCTCAGTCTCATTATCTTCAGCAAGCTCCTCTCACCCCCCCCCCCCGCCGCCCTTCCCTCTCCCCTCTTTCCTTCCCCTACCCACCCTTTTATCCTATCTTATCTTTCTTTTTCGACCCTGTTCCCTGCTCTCCCTGGTCGTCATCTCTTTTTGAGTTTCCCCTTTCGTTTCTGTAGTCTGTTTCACTATCATTTTTTTTCTTTTTTTTCTTTTTTTTCTTTTTTGAAAAATCTTTTTCTTTTATCTACTCGTCTTTTGTGTAGTCTAGTCCTCTGCTCTGAGTTTTTTTTTATTTTTATTCATTTTTATTTTTTTTTATCTTATTGTATTATTTATCTTTCGTTGTATTTCTCTTTCTGCATCTGATCTTTCTTTCATTTCGTTCTTACTTTCCCTTTCCATTCATTTCAACTCCTCTCAGTCTTTCCCCTCTTTCCCTTTTCACCTTTCAGACCTCTTACGGCTCCCTTTAATCCCCTTCCTCCCTCAGCTCATTGCAACACCTCCTCTCTCTCTCTCTCGACCCTCTTTCCTCCCCTTCCTTCTCCCCACTCGTTCCTTCTCTCCTTCTCCCCTCTTTTGCTTCTTTCTCCTCACCTCCTCCCCTAGATACCCAGGTAATGTGCCTCACCCTCGCTATAAATCTTCCTCGCTGAGTTAACATTAGGGAGGGCTGGACTCTTGCGACCCTCCCCCCCCTCCCCCTCCTCCCTCCTCTGCCCTTTACTCTCCCCTCTCCATATTCCCACTTCCCCCCACCCCCCCCTACCCTTCCCCCACGCCCCTGTCTCGCCTCATCCCCCTGCCCCATTTCCTTGTCTATCCCTCCTACCTGGTCCGAACACCCGTCTGCCCCCTTCCCCCTTCCCCCCGCACCTCACCCTGTCTGCCCCTTCCCCCTAGTCCCTGCCCTCTCTGCCCCTTCCCCCTAGTCCCTGCCCTCTCTACCCCTTCCCCCTAGTCCCTGCCCTCTCTACCCCTTCCCCCTAGCCCCTTCCCCTCTCTGCCCCTTCCCCCTAGTCCCTGCCCTCTCTGCTCCTAACCTTGTCCGCCCCCGACATTCCCCTATCCCATTGCAAGAGCCTCCCTCACTCCCTCACCCCCCCCCCCCCTTGCAAAGTGAGCGCTTCGGTGGAGGGCGTTGAAAAGTAGCGTGTTGTCTTGCTGTTTGTTGTGAGGGTAAGCGTGGAACAGTTTATTGTGGAGTGCTGTTGGTGTTGCTGTTGGGTTTGTGAGAGAGTCTCCTTTTTGATTCCGGGGAGGACGTGTAATATAGTCATTTTATATGAGGATTTGTATGTGTGTTTTTCCCCTTTCCTTTTTCTTTTTTTTCCCTGTTTATGGACATTTGTTGGAGTGGTGTGTTTGTCCTCGGCATAAAAAGGGGGGAAGGGGGGAGGGGGGGATTTTTTTTTTTACCTTGGAATTGAACACGAAAGTAGCTCTTTACTGATGTTTATGGTTTTATGGCCAGATTTTTGTTTCTTCTTCCTTTTCCTTGCGGTTAATCAAGTGATAATCCGACTTGCTTTTTTCATCATTCACACGAAAAATATTTTTTATAATTTTATACGTTTCTTTCGCCTCGTAGCCTTGGGACGTGGAAGTATAATCATGAATTGAAATATTGTTTATTTGTCTCGGGGCTGCGTGTTTGTCGTGTTTGTGTTTGTTAGGTTTGGAGATGTACCTGTATGTTGCAAGGTGCGGGATGTGATGGATTGTGGAGGTGAATAGCAGGTTGCAAGACGAGAGTGTGGATTAAC
>BOPN01002034.1:180000-185000 GCA_017312705.2 Penaeus japonicus | reverse complement strand
GAAAGAAAAACAAAACAAAACATTATCGTAGTAGGAGGTTTAAAGGGTAGATATATTAAGGGAAAGGAGAGGTTGCAAGAGTGAAAAAAGGGGATTTAACCGAAAGACGAAACTAGGAATTCCATGAAACGAAAAGGAAAAAGAATTGTTTTGAGATTTGCCTTAAGAAAACGAGATAAGGAAGGTTTCAGGTGATGGTAATAGAAATTATTATTATTTTTTTTTTACTATTTTCTTTATTATTTACTATTAATATATTTTGGAATATGTCTTAGAAAGGGATGGAAAGGAAGAATGTCTAAGGGATGGTAAATATAAAGAAAAGATAAAGAGGTTTGCAAGAAATAATGAGGTGGGATTGAACTTAAAGAGAGAGAGAGAGAGAGAGCGAGAGCGAAGCGAGAGAGAGAGAGAGAGAGAGAGAGAGAGAGAGAGAGAGAGAGAGAGAGAGAGAGAGAGAGAGAGAGAGAGAGAGAGAGAGAGAGAGAGAGAGAGAGACTGTGCGAACAAGATAGATAGATAGATAGAGAGAGAGAGAGAGAGAAAGAGAGAGAGAGGGGGGGGGGAACCACGAAATCACAAGAGAAAAAAGAAAACAAGAAAAAGAGAAGAGAAAAGTAAACCGAACAAAAGAAAGAAAGAAGGAGATGGAGAGCACGGAAGTTGCCAAAGGTAATAGAGAAGAAGTTTGTGAGAAAGTAAAAGACGAACCGAGAGAGGCGATAAAAGAGAAGACGATAAGGAAGGAATTGTGCAAGGCGATTAGCCAGGATTTATAGGAAGCGATTTTTATTCTTTTCCTTGGCTGGGGCTTGGGGTGAGGGTGGGGGGTTGGTGGGGAGGTGAGGGTTTGGTGTAGGACGGAGGGGGGGGTGGGCTCAGATTCCCCATAAGGAATATATCAGGTAAGATGCGAGGACACACACACACATACACACGCACACGCACACGCACACGCACACGCACACGCACACGCACACGCACACGCACACGCATACACACACACACACACACACACACACATACGCACACACACACACACACGCACTCTCTCTCTATATATATATATACATATATCTATCTATCTATCTATCTATCTATCAATTTTTCATTCTTTCTTTCATAAAACGCCTAAATATTACTGCTCTGCATGACCATATATTGTGTAACTGATTTATTAATCGAATGAATGTACCAAAATCTGTACATTCTATTCCATAAGCATATCTACCATCTAACTTAACATGTTTTTCTTTTTTTCTTTACAGGTAAGTCACCGTGACCCCCCCACTCCCACCCCCCTGGATCGACCCGAGAACGATGTCCAACCAACCCGAGTATGAACACAAAATCAACATTCTGCAATCGTACCAGTCAACGCTCAGTCATATTCGCTTTGCCGTGTTTCCCCCTCCCCCTCAAACTGCAACATGCACACGGAATGGATTCAATACTCCTCATGCAAGCACACCGTAATCTAGGTTCAATGCGTATAGTTGCTGTTGTTGTTGTTTACGTTCTTTGCAAGCAAGGTATGAATGCAAGCAAGGGTGTGTCTCATATCCGGTGCTTTCGTGATGTGAATGCGTATAAATCCGAGGGTGTTTTTTATATAAGGTGGAGATTCGTATGATAAATCCACAAAGTATCTTAGTGTGAATCAACGAAATCGCGTATGATAAAAGGTTGCATTGCAAATAGACATTGCAACTTTCATGTAAGAGTCAATTTGATTTTATTCAGTAAAGGATCCATTTTTCTTCTTTTTTTCTTTAGAGTAAAGAAATATATACACATTTTTTTTCTCTTCTTTCTCTTCTTATTCTCATTCTTCAATGGCTTCTTAGAGATACACTTTATCTATTTTTCCGATAGAAAAATTTCTTGAAGTCCAACTCGTAAATAGCGGCCGAGAAAGTGCAGCGACTCGTCAACTTCTTCAAACTTTGGGCATTTCTCAGCATGCAAACTACATTATTCATTATCATTTAAGGAGAGAGGGAGAGAGAGAGGAAAAAGGACACATACTGAGTTCAGAATCTATTTCTGTGTGTGTATATATATATATACACACACACACACACACACACACACACACACACACACACACACACACACACACACACACACACACACACACACACACACACACACACAAACACAAACAAACAAACAAACACACACAAACAAACACACACCTCAAATCAGAAATACAAGCCTTCATTCAAATCAGACATTTTACCACTACGAAACAGAGACCAAGACGAAAAATAAAAGAGGACTCAAACAAACAAACAACCAACCAACCAAACAAACAAAACAAGCAAGCAACAGCCAGGAGGCGCTAGGCTCGAGTCGTCATCTCCGCTTGGCACTCCGCTATTCACTCCTTTGTCTTAGAAAACTTACATCCTTAGAAACCTTACCTTAGAAACCTTAGAAACCTTAGAAAACTTACATCCTCTGCCGAGTATTCCTCCTTTGGCTGTAGTTATGATATTTATATTTATTTTTTTGGTTGTGATTGTTTGTAATAAGTTTTATTCAAAGATAAGTTTGTATGGAAGAGAGAGAGAAGTCTATTTTGTTTTACTTAGGTGTTAAAGGAGTATCTTCAACTTTGTGGGAAGTAAGTGTAACGAGAGAGGATTAATTTTTTCGTTTCTATTTTCCTTTTTATTTTCTTTTTTATTTTCTTTTTTTTTTGAATTTAGAAGAGCATTTCGTCTGATTTCTTTAACACGTCTACTCGTTCCCAGAGTGTGAGTGCGCATGCTCACTGCGCTCCTAGCGGGAATCCAATAAACTATTCCATTTTTCTTGCCCGCTGTCTTCGTTTCTCTGCAATCGTAGTTGTGCCTTCCTCGAGCTTGCAACACACAGCTGGAGGAGTCCCCGTCGAAATTGCTACTTATCTTACCTGGAATCTCTATTTATTTTTCCCTCCTATCTGTCAACACGCCTGATGAACTTGTCTCTTCTACTTCCTTCTTCTTCGTCTTACTCGTCGCTTTGATGTGTGCTTGTTGGTGAGGCAGAGAGAGGGAGGGAAGGAAAGAGGGTGAGGGAGAGGGTGAGAAGGAGAGGGAGGGAAAGAGGGAGAGGGAGAAAGTGAGAGGGAGGGAAAGAGGGAGAGGGAGAGGGAGAGGGAGAGGGAGAGGGGTGAGGGTGAGGGAAGGAAAGAGGGAGAGGGAGAGGGTGAGGGTGAGGGTGAGGGTGAGGGTAATGGTGAGGGAGAGGGAGAAGGTGAGAGGGTGAGGGAGAGGGAGAGGGAGAGGGAGAAGGAGAGGGTGAGGGAGAAGGAGAGGGAGAGGGAGGGGGAGGTGGAGAGGGAAGGGGAGGTGGAGAGGGAGAGGGAGAGGGAGAGGGTGAGGGTGAGGGAGAAGGAGAAGAAGGAGAAGGAGAAGGAGAAGGAGAAGGAGAGGGTGAGGGTGAGGGTGAGAAGAAGAAGAAGAAGAAGAAGAAGAGGAGGAGGAGGAGGAGAAAGGAAAACAATAACAGGAAAAAGAGATGTATTGTTGTTCAAGATACTTCGTAATTCTATTTTCCCTTTTTACGTACTGCACATCAGTAGGAAAGTAGGAGGAGAAGGTGGAGAAGTTGGGGAGGTGGGGATATGGGGGGTGGGGGAGAAGGAAGAGGAGGAGAAGGAGAAGTAGGAAGGGTGGAGAAGTAGGAGAAGGAGAAGGAGGAGGGGAGGAGGAGGAGGAGGAGGAGGAGAAGAAGTAGGAAGGGTGGAGAAGTAGAAGGGGAAGGAGGAGAGGAGGAGAGGAGGAGAGGAGGAGAGGAGGAGAGGAGGAGAGGAGGAGAGGAGGAGAGGAGGAGAGAAGGAGAGGAGGAGGAGGAGGAGGAGGAGGAGGAGGAGGAGGAGGAGGAGGAGGAGGAGGAGGAGGAGGAGGAGAAGAAGAAGAAGAAGAAGAAGAAGAAGAAGAAGAAGAAGAAGAAGAAGAAGAAGAAGAAGAAGAAGAAGAAGAAGAAGGAGAAGGAGGTGGAGAAGGAGAAGGAGGAGGAGCAGAAGGAAGATAAAGAAAAAGAAAAGAAGAGAAAGGAAGAGAGAAGAAGGAAATGGATAATAATTATGATAATGATAATAATAATAATGATAATAACAATAATAGTAATGATGATAATAATAATAATGATAACAATAATAATAATAATAATAATAATAAGAAGAAGAATAAGAAGGAGGAGGAAGAGGAGGAGGAGGAGCAGCAGCAGCAGCAGCGGCGGCAAAAGGAAAATCAAGAAAATAAAGAAAAGTAGAAGGAGAAGGAGAAGGAGAATAATGATAAAATTGATATTGATAATAACAATAATAATAACAATAATAATAACGATAATAATAATAATAATGATAATGATAATAATAGTAATAATTATTATAATTACAATTTTAATGATAATAATAATAATAACAATAATAATGATCATAATAATAATGATAATAATGGTAATAATAATAATGGTAATAATAATAATGATGATAATAATAATAATAATGATAATAATAATAATAATAATAATAATAATAATAATAATAATAATAATAATAATGGTAATAATAATAATGGTAATAATAATGATAATAATAATAATAATAATAATAATAATAATAATAATAATAATAATAATAATAATAATAATAATAATAATAATAATGATAATAATAACAAGAAGAAGAAGAAGACGAAGAATGAAAAGTAGAAGGATAAAAAGAAGAAGGAGGAGAAGGAGAAGGAGAAAGGGAGGTAAGAGGAGGTAAGAGGAGGAGAGGGGAAAGGAGGAACAGGAAGAGAATAAGAAGAAAGGAGAAGGGAAGAGGAAGAGAATAAGGAGAGAGGAGAAGGAGAGAGGCAGAGGAAGAGAATAAGGGGAGAGGAGAAGGAGAGAGGAAGAAGAAGAGAATAAGGAGAGGGAAGAGGAAAATGGAAAGGAATGCAAGCTGACTTTTAGTACCCGGCAGTGGTTGGGTGGGCGGCCGGGCGGAAGGGGGGGGG
>BOPN01002034.1:152500-155000 GCA_017312705.2 Penaeus japonicus | reverse complement strand
CCCTTCTCCCCCACCACCGGTAGCCCCTCCTCCCTCCTCCCCCACCACCAGTAGCCCCTCCCTCTCTGCCATCGGTGATTACGCACACCTGTCTGCTTTTCCCTTAAACCCATTCTGCCTCGTGAACACCTTCTCCTCCTCCTCCTCCTCCCCTCCCCCCTCTTTCATCTCCCCTCTATGTCCCCTATATCCCCTCCCCCACTGTCTCCCCACCTTCTTCCCCCTCCCCCACTGCACCTCCATCTTCTCCCCCTTCCCCCACTGCACCCCCACCTTCTTCTCCCTACCCCACTGCCCCCCCACCTTCTTCCCTCTCCCTCACTGCACTCCACCTTCTTCCCCCTCCCTTACTGCACCCCCACCTTCTTCCCCCTCCCCCTCCCCCCCCCCCTCTGTTACCCCTTCCTGATCCAATATGATATTCGAATATATTGCTCATGTTAATTTATTCTGGGAGGAAGAGAGGGGAGAGGGAGGCGACTGAGAATGGCTGAGGAAAGAAATGGGGAGGGAAATGGGGACGGAAGGGAAATGGAAAAAGGAAAGGGAAAGGGGAAAGGGAAGTTAGAGAAAGGAAAAGGGAAAGGGGAAAGAAAAGGTAGGGAAAGGGAAGGGAAAGGGAAAAGGAAAAGCAGGGAAAGGGAAAGGGGAAAGAAAAGGTAGGGAAAGGGAAGGGAAGGGAAAGGAAGGGAAAGGGAAAGAGAAAGGAAAGGAAAAGAAAGAGAAAAGGAAAGGAAAAAGAAAAGGAAAGGGAAAGGGAAAGGAAAAGTGATAGGGAAAGGAAAGGGAAAGGGAAAGGGAAGCAAAGGTAAGGGAAGCGAAGAAGAGGTAAAGGAAAGGAAAATGAATGAAAGGAAAGGGAGAAGAAAGGTGAGAAAGAGAAGAAACAGGAGAAAGAAGACCAAAAACGAAAGGAAGAATCGATAAACCAAATGAAAAGAAAGTAATGATAGATAGATAAATAGATAAAAAAAAAAAAAATACTCAAGGGTAATCTAGGAGAGAAGAAAAAGGGAGAGAGGAGGGGGGAGAGGGGGGGGGGGGGGTGAGGGTAGATAAAGCGAAGGAGGTAAGATAGTGAGAGGTGAAGGAAGGAGGGAGGGAGGGAGGGAGGGAGGGACGGGGAGGGAGGGAGGGAGGGGAGGGGAGGGAAGGAAGGAGGGAGGTAGGAAGGAAGGAGGGAGGGAGGGAGGGAGGAAGGAAGGAGGGAAGGAAGGAGGGAGGGAGGAAGGAAGGGAAGGAAGGAGGGAGGGAGGGAGGGATGGACGGAGGGAGGAGGAGGAGGAGGAGGAGGAAGGAAGGAGGAAGGAGGAGGAAGGAAGGAGGAAGGAGGGAGGAAGGAAGGAAGGAAGGAGGGAGGGAGGGAGGGAGGGGAGGGGTGGGTGTTAGAATGAGAGGAAGGTCTGGAGCCTTGTTCTCGCTGTATATTGGATGATTTGCATGCAAGGTGATGTGTGCAACGTGAAGAGGATGAGGAGGCCCGTTACTCATCTTCCGTCATAACACTGTGTATTGTGCGTGTCAGTGCCCCCCCCCCCCCCTCTCTCTCTCTCGCTTGCTCTCGCTCTTTCTCTCGATTGCTCTCTCTTTCTCTCTCGGTCGCTCTCTCTCTCGATTGCTCTCTCTCTCGATTGCTCTCTCTCTCTCTCTCTCTCTCTCTCTCTCTCTCTCTCTCTCTCTCTCTCTCTCTCTCTCTCTCTCTCTCTCTCTCTCTCTCTCTCTCTCTCTCTCTCTCTCTCTCTCTCTCTCTCTCTCTCTCTCTCTCTCTCTCTCTCTCTCTCTCTCTCTCTCTCTCTCTCTCTCTCTCTCTCTCTCTCTCTCTCTCTCTCTCTCTCCCCCTCCCTCCCTCCCTCCTCCTCTCTCTCTCTCTGTCTCTCTCTCTCTCTCTCCCTCTCTCTCTCTTTCTTTCTCTCTCTCTCTCTAACCCTCCCTTTGTAGGTGTGTGCTTTATTCACCTGTATCTCTGTGTGATGGTTATAAGTGTGGATCTTTCGTGTAATTTGTATGCAGTTAGGTTGTTTATATACGTATTTTTTTGTGCTCCCTCCGTCTGTTTACTTGTTGTTGTTTTTTTATGCACCCCCCCTTCCGTGTTTTTTTCTTCTTCTTTTTATCTGTCTATCTCATTTTCTGTCTCTCTCCGCTTCCTGTTCCTATCTTCCGTCTTTTCTCTTTCTGCCCATCTCTCTCTCTCTCTCTCTCTCTCTCTCTCTCTCTCTCTCTCTCTCTCTCTCTCTCTCTCTCTCTCTCTCTCTCTCTCTCTCTCTCTCTCTCTCTTTTTCCTTCCTCACTTTCTAATCTCCTTCTTTCTCCCCTTTTCTTTTTTTTCTTTCTTCTTCTTCATTTCTCCTCTCCCCCATTTTCCATCTTTCCCTTCTCCCCTCCCTCCCTCCCACTCCCGTCCATCCCCCCCATCCTCCTTTCCCCATCTATCCCCCTTCCTTATTTCCATCCCTCTCTCCCTTCCCTCCCCCCATCTCTCTTTCCCTCCCCCACTCCA
>BOPN01002034.1:137500-140000 GCA_017312705.2 Penaeus japonicus | reverse complement strand
AGAAAAATATGGTCAGAAATAGAAAAATGAGGCGCTGAAGAAAAGGGCACTAAATATACAAAAGTAGAAACGAACACCCCTTTTTGAGAGAAATGCACTTCCCTCCGGTTCAAAAAACAATGAAATAATGAATTCATCATTCGGAAATACGAAGATCTATTGTGTGCAAAAAAAAGGAAAGAAGAATCTAAAGACAACACGCGGGCTACCAAAATGACATCTTTATAAGGACGAAGAAAATGTACCAAAGTGAAGCGGGGTACTTGTACCATGTACCGTCTGCCCTGCACCCCGTACCCTATACCCCGGTAAACACCCTCTGCATGTCGCTTTCCTATCTTTATCCGAATCTTTATTACAGCCGTTAAGTGTCATTTACTGAACAATATTTCTACTTACGAACCGTCCCGATTTTGACGCATTGTAAGTAATGAACAGTGAGAGGAAATACCATGAATAAACTATGCGATTTATGCTGGCGATTTATGAAACTTGTTCATTTTCATACGAAACTGTGTTTATGTATTGTTATTTTGTGTTGTACATTCCCGTGTAGTGAAGTGAAAGAGCTTGATTCTTGAGAAAGTAAAAAAAAATAAGACTTAAAGATATTTTACTTGAGCTTGGAAAATACATAAATAAGATTTATGAGAGAGAGGAGGAGAGGGAGAGGGAGAGGGAGAGGGAGAGGGAGAGGGAGAGGGAGAGGGAGAGGGGGAGAGGGAGAGGGAGAGGGAGAGGGAGAGGGAGAGGGAGAGGGAGAGGGAGAGGGAGAGGGAGAGGGAGAGGGAGAGGGAGAGAGAGAGGGAGAGGGAGAGAGAGAGGGAGAGAGAGGGAGGGGGAGAGAGAGAGAGAGAGAGAGAGAGAGAGAGAGAGAGAGAGAGAGAGAGAGAGAGAGAGAGAGAGAGAGAGAGAGAGAGAGAGAGAGAGAGAGAGAGAGAGAGAGAGAGAGAGAGAGAGAGAGAGAGAGAGAGAGAGAGAAAGAGAGAGGGCAAAATTGCACCTTAAAGATCATGACAAAGGTCGTCCAATCCATCGGAGAAATGGCCATGTTGCACGAGCAACCGCACTGACTAATGGCGCGTAATATTTCCGAATCCGAACAACGCCTCATACGGAGTTCCTTGAATCCCCGTGATTTAGTAGCAACAAGCTTGAACCAAGACATCGAGCAAGGAAACAATCACACACACACACACACACACACACACACACACACACACACACACACACACACACACACACACACACACACACACACACACACACACACACACACACACACACACACACACACACACACACACACACACACACACACACACACACACACACACACACATACACACACACACACACACACACACATACACACAGACACACCCGCACATGCATGCTCAGACAGTCCGGCATGTCTCTTGCCTTGAAAAATTCATGCACACGCAGTGAGCTCAGGTTCAATCGATTTGGGTGAGACATGATCTGATTGATTCTATCTGTTGCATGTTATGCACCCGCCCTCCCCTCCCCTCTATCCCTATTACCTCCCTCCTTCCTCCTCTCTTTTCCTTCCCCTCCCACCTCCTTACCCTCACCTCGACCTTCCCTCCCTCCCTCCCTCCCTCCCTGCTCCACCTCACCTTCTTCCTTCTTCCTCCCCCCTCTCTCTCCCCTCCTCACCCATCCTCCTCCTCCTCCTCCTGCTATCCTCCCTTTCTCTTCCTCCCTCCTCCCTCGTCCCTCCACCTCCCCCCCTCCTCCTCTACCTCTCCATTTCTCCCCCTCCCTCCTCCACTTCTCCCCTCCCCTTCCTCCTCCCCCTCTCCCTTCCTCCCTCCCTCCACCCTTCCTCCCTCCACCCTCCCTAGTCGGGCCATAATTTCGTATTGAGCAAAAGTCCTTAAACTTTAGATCTGCGACAGAGCCCGTAAAATATTCACCGCGTGATGGAATATTGGCCCCGGTGAAGATTAATTCTTAAACAATGCGAAATTGAAGAGTGGTTAGGGTTCCGGCTTTTACTTCTTGTGAAGACGGTTTTATCGGCTAGCGCTGTAATCGTGTGCTCAGTGATATAGAACGATTATATTAACATTGATAGCGTCTTAAAGGTTTTTCTTTTTTTTCTTTTAGTTTATGTGAGACACGATTTATCTCCATTTTAAAAAAGCTCTTGGAGATAAATTTGTATTATCTTTCCATCGAGTGATACAGACTACAGACAAGTCCCCCCTGCAATACCGCGACGACACGGAGAAAATGGATGAGGTATCAATTGCAGTTCATGCACGTTTAGCCGAAGTTGCGTCGTCGTTGGGCTGTTTCACGCCCGATAAGCGCGCCGTAGGTTTCTGTAAGTGTGCGAATCTGAAATTGAAAGCTCATTTGATTTTGCGAATCATCTGTTCTCGCGGCGTGTAGTTGGGTACGATTTCTTAATCATTTTCTGCATGGTATGAGACGTCGCGCTTCAAGTTTCTGGTCTGTAGTGCTAATGGAG
>BOPN01002034.1:110000-112500 GCA_017312705.2 Penaeus japonicus | reverse complement strand
TCAACAGTAATAATAATGATAGTAATGATAATTATAATACTATTACTACTTCTAATGATGATAATGATAACAATAACAATACCAATAATAACAATGATGATAAAAGTAATAATCAAATAATAGTAGCATTAATGGTGATAATGATGATAATAATAATGATGATTATAATGATAGTAACAACAACAACAGTAATGATAATGATGATAATACTATTGATAAAAATAATATTCATGATACTAATGTGAAAAGAAATGATATGAAATAATAATGATATAAAAGGGATTCTTCTCATTATTACCATTTGTATTAATTACTATCTTACTTTCATTATTCTTATTAATTGCATTATTACTGTCATCCTGACTATGATTTTTTGTACTAAGATTAGTAATGTTATCGCAATTACCAGTTTTATTTTTGTAATTATGACTAGTGAAGAAGGGGGATAGGGAGAGAAAGAGAGAGAAGGGGGGATAGGGAGAGAAAGAGAAAGAGAGGGGGACAGAGGGAAAAGTAGAAAGAGAGAGGGACAAAGGGAGAAAGAGAAAGAGAGAAAGTGAGGGAGGGAGAAAGAGAGAGAGAGAGAGAGAGAGAGAGAGAGAGAGAGAGAGAGAGAGAGAGAGAGAGAGAGAGAGAGAGAGAGAGAGAGAGAGAGAGAGAGAGAGAGAGAGAGAGAGAGAGAGAGAGAGAGAGAGAGAGAGAGATGGGATGGAGAGAGAGAGATGGGATGGAGAGAGAGAGATGGGGTAAAGAGAGATAGAGAAAGAGAGAGATAGAGAAAGAGAGAGATAGAGAAAGATAGAGAAAGAGAGAGAAAGAGAGAGAAAGAGAGAGAGAGAGAGAGAGAGAGAGAGAGAGAGAGAGAGAGAGAGAGAGAGAGAGAGAGAGAGAGAGAGAGAGAGAGAGAGAGAGAGAGAGAGAGAGAGAGAGAGAGAGATAGATAGATAGATAGATAGATAGATAGGAGAGAGAGAGAGAGAGAGAGAGAGAGAGAGAGAGAGAGAGAGAGAGAGAGAGAGAGAGAGAGAGAGAGAGAGAGAGAGAGAGAGAGAGAGAGAGATAGGACAGATAGAGAGCGAAAAAAATCTTTCGACATGCATATTTTATTACCTTTTCATTCACATTCTTATCTCGTTCTGATATGCCATCTTCCCCCGCCTTATGCATTACTCCCTACCATCATATCTTAGACGAAATATCAAAGAAAGTTTGCTAATGAAAGATGTCAGCAAACACCAATCTCATGTTGAACTTATGCTCGTGGAGTTCCTATCCTATGCTTCTGCTTAATTCATTTTTTGTTTTCAGTTTGTCAATTAGCAAAGTAATGATGTTTGTAATAAATTAGGTTTGCCGTGAAGGAGCTCCCTGGTATAGGCTTTATGCTAGAGGCGAATAAGGGCGACGTCAACGCAATGGGAAGGGTTGAAGGTATGTCATTCTCGGGGCGGACTCGGGGGTTCACTATTGTCCCAACCGCCTTGAGGGGGTTGCGTCCTCGTCCCCTCTCGCGGCAACGGCTTTGGCTTAATTACACCCTCATTATTTGCTTTCCAGAGACAAAAAGGGGGTATCCAGACACATTTTCTTCGCTGATGTACCTGCGCTGCACGTTCTTCTTTTCCATTTTTTGGGTCGGGATGTGTTTTTCTTGCGAGGATTTGCTTTTGGGGAGAGAATATTTCCAGAGGCGAAGAAGTGCTGTTTGGCCGGTAGTGGAAAGATCGCGGAGACGTGATGGGAGAAGTGGCTGGCCGACGGCATCTCGTTGAAACAAAAGTGTGTGCCGAGTTTCCCTCTTCTCATTACTTGAATTTATTTCCTACCTGTCCTTGATGAACTTTTGAGGGAGGTTTTTATTCTGAACAGGATTACCCTTTCGTGGGGAATCTCTCGATCTGGCGGGAAAGTAGAGGCATTTCTAACCTGAGTATTATTCGAGTGAAAATATTTTAAGCACGACTTTGCAACATGCGAACATATCAAATGAACTAACCAATCAGGAACAGAGCTCCACATTATATGCATAAATGATTGGCCAAAAGCTCGGAGGTGAGTCGGGGCAGATCTATCTAAACCAATCGGAGACGGCGAAAATAAATTTGAGTGATTTTTATTGGTCAGATCTGTCACTTCCTCGTCCCTTAGTGACTCATAGGCGACGGAGGCTGCAGGCCAACCGAAAAATATGAGAAGGGACACCATGCGATGACGGCCTGACTGCCTCGGAGGCTGCTGCCGCGTTAATTAAAGCTTTTAATTAACTTTATCTTTATTTCTTTCCCTTCCTTCGTCTATCACGTCGTTTGCCATAGAAGGAAATGCGTGCTTAGCTTAATTGTTAAAGTTGCCGCGGAGGTGAGGGCTATTAGAAACGCCTATCGGAGGGGAGAAAATGTGTATGGAAAGTGTAAATGGCGACAGAGGGCAGGTAGGTCGTGCCCAACACTAATATGGGTGTACGTTCTGGGGAAGCAGGGAAGAGGGAAGAAGAGAGGGG
>BOPN01002034.1:102500-105000 GCA_017312705.2 Penaeus japonicus | reverse complement strand
GAGGGGAGGGGAGGGGAAGGGTCAAAGGGTCAAGAGGAAGGGGAGGAGGACAGGAGGGAGGGGAAGAAGGTCAAGAGGAAGGGGAGGATGAGGAAGGGAGGGGAAGGATCAAGAGGAAGGGGAGGAGGGGAAGGGGATCAAGAGGAAGGGGGGAGGGGAGGAGGGGAGGGGAAGGATCAAGAGGAAGGGGAGGATGGGAAGGAAGGGAAGGAAGGGGAGGGGGGAGGGATGATGTAAAATGATCGAATATGGGAAGGGGGTAGGGGGCTTCGGGAGGGGATGGGGGGGAGGTGAAATAACGAATAAAATGCGTGGATATATTATACCCACGCCCTCACGCCCGTCGATATCCTCGTTATAGTGTTGATGGGGTAGGGTGAGAGGGGGGTAAGGGGAGAGGGAGGGATGTTATTTTTTTTTTTGGGGGGGGGGGAGGAGGTGAGAGGAAGAGAAAGGGGAGAGAGGGAGAGGGATGGGAAGTTGGGAAAGGGAGAGGAAGAGGAAGGGGAGTGGGGGAGAGGGAGAGAAAAGAGTGAAAGGGAGAGGGGGAGAGGGAGGGGAAGCGGGGAAAGGGAGAGGAAGGGGGATGGGGGAAGATGAGAGGGAGAGAAAAGAGTGAAAGGGAGATGGAGAGAAAAGGGGAGAAAGGAGATAGGGAGAGGAAGGACGGAGAGAGAAAGGGAGAGTATTGGTGGGCAGAAAGGTGAAAAGGAGACGTAGGGGAGAGGGTAAGAGGGAGAAGAGAGCGAGAGGGAAAGGGAGAGGAAAGGCTGGGGTGGGGTCGGGGCGGGGTGGAGGCGGGGTGGAGGCGGGGCAGGGGTGGTAGAGGGAGAGGGAAGGAAGAAGGAATGGGCGGGGGACGTGTCGTGCAGTAGCATACCCGTAGGCGTTATCCCGCCGCGTAATTAGACACTGGCTCAGCCCGGCGTCCCCTTTCATCACGGCGGGTATGACAAATGGCTCCGGGCCTCAGTACGTCTTACTTAATTCTCGACGCTGCCAATATTAACGACACTTCCGGTGGCATTTTCGAAGGCGGGATAAAAATACCCCATAACTTTTCCTCGGCATTCTTTGCTTTTCTCCCCTCCGTGTTATTGGCATTCATGTTTAAGGAATTAGGGAAGAGGATAGAGAGAGAGAGGGGGAGGGGAGGGAGAGGGAGAGGGGGGGGGGGGGGAGGGGGGGGGGGGGGGGGGGGGGGGGGGGGGGGGGGGGGGGGGGGGGGGGGGGGGGAGAGGGAGAGGGAGAGAGAGAGGAAAAAAAAGAGAGAAAAGAGAAAGAAAGAAAGAAAGAGAGAGAGAGAGAGAGAGAGAGAGAGAGAGAGAGAGAGAGAGAGAGAGAGAGAGAGAGAGAGAGAGAGAGAGAGAGAGAGAGAGAGAGAGCAAGGATGAAAAATTCGGAAGGAAGAAAATCCATCCTGGGGACCGTGTATGGAATCATGTCCCCCAAACCTCAGTCATATTTCACCCTACCTTATGCTGCCATTAGGCAATTTGTTTTTCAGCTGGAAATGGAGGAGAAGGGAGGAGGAGGAGGGGCGGGGGAGGAGGAGGAGGAGGAGGGGGAGGGGGGGAGGAAGAGGAGGGAGGGAGGGAGGGAGGGAGGAGGGGGGGGAGGGGAAGGATAGTGGAGGAAGGGGGAGGAGGAGAAGGAGGAGGGCGGGGGAGAATGGGGGAGAAGGAGGGGGGAGGAGGGGGGACGGGGGAGGAAGGGGTGGAGGGAGGGGAGGGCGGGGGAGGAGGAGGAGGGCGGGGGAGGAAGGAAGACGGATGAGGGGAGAAGAAGGAGGAGAGAGGAGAAAAGCGGAGTAGATGAAAAGAGGAGGGAGAAGAAGAGGAGGATGGGAAGAAAAGGAAAAAAAGGATGAAGCGGAAGAAGAAGAGGAAAAGGGAAAGATAGAAGAGGAGGAGAAGGAGGGAGGTGGGGTACGAAGAAAGAAGAGAAACAAAAATAGCAGTAACAAGCAGAAGGCAAGGAGGATAAGGAATAGCAGGCACAAAGAAATGAGGAGATGAAGGACGAGAAAGAGGCGAGGATGAAAGAGAAGGAGGAAGAGTAAAAAGAGAAGGAGGAGGAGAAGAAAAAAACAAGAGAATGAATAGAAAGGGAAAGAGAAGGAGAATAAAGGGAAGGAGGAAGAGAGAGAGACAGAAGTAGGAAAAGAAGAGGGATGGGGGAAGGAGAAGGAGAAGAAAGAGAAAGAAGAGAAGAAATAAAAGAGGAATGAATAGAAAGGGAAGGAGAAGGAGAAGAAAGAGATGGAGGAGGAGCGAGAGAAGGAGGAGAAGAAGATGAAAGATGGGAAAAGGAGACGGAGAAGAAAGAAAATGTAAATAAGTAGAAATGGAAGGAGAAGGAGAAGGAGGAGAAGAAGATGAAAGATGGGAAAAGGAGACGGAGAAGAAAGAAAATGTAAATAAGTAGAAATGGAAGGAGAAGAAGGAGAAAGAGGAGAAGAGGAAAGAAAAAGAGTGGGAGTAAAAGAAGGGCGAGAAGA
>BOPN01002034.1:90000-95000 GCA_017312705.2 Penaeus japonicus | reverse complement strand
TCTCTCTCTCTCTCTCTCTCTCTCTCTCTCTCTCTCTCTCTCTCTCTCTCTCTCTCTCTCCCTCTCCCTCTCCCTCTCCCTCTCCCTCTCCCTCTCCCTCTCCCTCTCCCTCTTCAAAGACTTTTTATTCAATCTTTCACAATCCCCCTCCCCCTTCCCAACCACCCACACCCACACCCACACCCACACCCACACCCCTCTCCCCTCACCACCACCACCCAGCTCCCCCCACGTCGCCAGTGCCGCCCCGAGTTTCCCCTCGCACTAATCCACTTCTGTCGCCATGCCATACATTACCCTGACACCAGGGCCCTTAATTCCGGAATTTAGGAATCCAGGAATCGTCAGGAGAATGCGGCGAAGCATCATTCTCGCAGCCCCCCCGGGATCACAGGTCCTGGGAATGGCGCTCGTTTTTCATATCTGAGAGTTTCCGAAGCGAGGGATCATTCAACGCATCAGGGGAGGAGGGACAGAGAGAGAGAGAGAGAGAGAGAGAGAGAGAGAGAGAGAGAGAGAGAGAGAGAGAGAGAGAGAGGATGTGAAGAAACTGGAGAGGGAGAGGGAGAGGGAGAGAGAGATGGTGAGGGTGAGGGACAGCGAGAGAGAGAGAGAGAGAGAGAGAGAGAGAGAGAGAGAGAGAGAGAGAGAGAGAGAGAGAGAGAGAGAGAGAGAGAGAGAGAGAGGGAGGGAGAGAGAGAGAGAGAGAGAGAGAGGGTGTGAAGAAACTGGAGAGGGTGAGGGAGAGGGAGAGAGAGAGGATGAGGGTGAAGAGAGAGAGAGAGAGAGAGAGAGAGAGAGAGAGAGAGAGAGAGAGAGAGAGATAGAGAGTGTGAAGAAACTTGAGAGGGAGACAGGGAGACGGAGAGGGTGAGGAAGAGGGAGAGGGAGAGGGTGAGGAAGAGGGAGAGGGAGAGGGGGGGGGGATGGGAATAGGGAGAGGGATAGGAATAGGGAGAGGGAGAAAAGAGAGAGAGAGAAAAAGAAAGAGAGAGAGAGAGAGAGTGAGAGAGAGAGAGAGAAAGATAGAGAGAAAGAGAAAGAGAAAGAAATCAAGAAAGAAAGAAAAAAAGAAATGGAAAGAGGTTAGATTTAAAGAACGAGGAAGGGTGAAGGGGGAACGGGAGAGGAATGCCTCCCCCCTCCCCCCCCCCCCTCCCCCCCTCCCCCACGCCCTCCCCCAAATGCGATTCCTGGCCCTAAGTAGTGCAATATATTTCGTGAATGTGTTTATATGGTGTGCTATTTTCCGTCGCGATTTTCCACGATCGGCTTCGGGGATTTTGCGAGTTATTTTTCTATTTATTCATTCGACTTTATTAACGCTGAGATTAATTTTATTCTGCTCTTAGGTATGACGAAATATGATGATTAAAAGAAGTTAGGTGTAAAAGGGATAGATAAAAAAAAGTAGAAAAAAAGAGTTATTGTTTTCATAACATAACAATATTCTTGATTTGTTAGAAATGTTATCATTATCGTTTTCATTTATATAGATTCAAAAAATATGTACAAATGTGTATGATTGAAAAGAATACAAATGATTGAATTAAAAGATAAAGAATACAATAATATATTCAAGATTGCACGCTGCGTTTGGACATTACCATTGCAAACAACAAATATCATTCACATTCAATATTGCACATCGTATTGAGGGGGGAGGGGGGGGGGTGTTGCATGAATGACATTACATTAACGGTTATTCATTCTTCGAACACGATTATGATTATGATTATTATTTCACGATAATAGGTCTTTGTACTCTGTCATGTGGGGGGATGGGGTTGGGGGTGAGTGGGGGTTAGGGGGAGTGGGGGTTGGGGGGGGAAGGTGGGTTGGCTGGGGTTGGGGGTGAGTGGGGGTAGGGGGTTGCGGGTGAGTGGAGGTTGGGGGGAAGGTGGGTTGGCTGTGGTTTGGGGTAAGGGTAGGGGGAGAGGGGTTGGGCGGGGGTAGGGTGAGTATAAGGGGAAGTGGGTGTGATGAGGATGGGGTCAGCGTGGGTGGTAGTGGGTTGGATCAGCATAGGGGAAGGTGGGTTAGCTGTGGGTGAGGTTAAGGTGGGTTGAAAGTGGGTTGGTTGGCTGTTGGTGGGGTTAGATCGAAGTAAAGGTGGGTTGGGGGTAAGGGGAAGCGGTGTTAGAGGGGGGGGGGGGGGGGGGGTAAGGGTTATGGCTTCTTTGTTCTTTGCTGTTTTCTTTGTTCTTTGGCTTTGACATTTCCTCTCGTTGTTCTCGTGAGTTATCGGATTTTGTTCCATCCGGATTTTCTTTCGCTTCGGGAGGTCGAGGCGTGACCAACCCGACGGTCTATGGATTTTTTTTTTTTTTTTTTTTTTTTTTGGGGCTTTCAATGTGGTTTAAAAAAAAATAGTAGTCTTGGGTGGGGTTTGGTTTGTTGTTTACTGTGTTTTTGGTATTGATTTGTGGGTACGATTTCTTTGTTTCTTTTGTTTTCATCCGTTGTATGCGACTTATTTTTTTTGCACGTTGCGTCGAAGGCCCACTCAACATATTATTATTTATTTACACGTTCTTGCATGCTATCAGCGTATTACCAATATTTTCCCTTCGTTCTTTCGTGTTTATTAGTGCACACACACGAGGGAACACACACACACACACACACATACACACACACACACACACACTCACTCACTCACTCACTCACTCACTCACTCACTCACTCACTCACTCACTCACTCACTCACTCACACACACACACACACACACACACACACACACACACACACACACACACACACACACACACACACACACCCTACACACACACACCTACACACACACACACATCTCCCCTCACATCTAGTATTAATATCTTCATAGTCCCCCCTTTTTCGGCCGAAGCGAGAGAAGACTACCTCCGCTACGGGACTACCTGTATCATAATCGCCTTTTTTTTATATTAGTCGATAGTAAATCAGTAATGCTGTGATTGCATGTTCCGTATCCTTTGTGTTGCGGCGAATCGACCGTTGGCGAAAGCTTGCATTAGCGGGGGAGTATCTATCCCTTCTTTAGTCGAGATGTTATTCAAGTTCGAGGGTGAGGGGTTTAGGGAGGGATGGAGGGAGGGAGGGAGGGAGGTGGGAGAGGGGGTGAGGGGTTTAGGGAGTGAGGGAGGGAGGGTGGGTGGGTGTGAGAGGGGAGGGGATGATAGGGTGGGGGTGAAGGGGGGTTAGGGCAGAGGGGAGGGGAAGATGGGGTGGGGGTGAGGGGGGGGTTAGGGCAGAGGGTAGGGGATGATGGAATGGGGGTGATGTGATGGGGGTTAACGGGAGGGGAGGGGGAGGATGGGTAACGGGGAGGGGAGTAAGGGGTGAAGATAAAGGAGAGGGAGGGAAAGAGCTGTGGGGATGAGGGAGGGAAAAGTGTGAGGGGAGGGGGAGATTGGGGTATGAGGGAGGAGGGAAGAGGGAGAAGGAGGGGACACAGGGAAGGACAAGGGGGGGAGGGAGAGAGCAAAGAGAGGGGAAGGAAAGAGCAATGGGATGAAGGCAAGGGGAGAGAATGAGGGTGAATGGGTGAAGGAGAAAGGGGAAGAGGAAGGAAGGGGTGGGGAGAGGGAAAGGGAGGGGAGGAGGGGAGGGAGAAAGCAATGGGATGAAGGCAAGGGGAGGGAATGAGGGTGAAGGGGTGAAGGGGAAAGGGGAAGAGGAAGGAAGGGGTGGGGAGAGGGAGGGGGGAGGAGGGGAGGGGAGGGAAGTCGAGGGTTGCTGGAAGCGATGTCATAACTCGAAGTCTGTGTTTGCAAGACTTCTTTCTTGCTAGACGGTTGGTGTGTGTTTGTTTTTGTGTTTGTTTGTGTGAGGAGGGAGGGAGGGGGGTGAAGGGGGTAGGGGTGGGGCGGGTGGGGGGAGGTTACCCGGGGATATTATTGCTCGGGTTGATATGCCTGGCGGGCGTTTTTATTTATTCATTTGGGTCATTTATTGGATTATTTGGTTTATGGAGAAGAATGGGTGTTACGTATGAACTTGTTTTTCTTTTTTTTTGTTTTGTTCTTTTGTTTATGGTTATTGTTATTGTTAGTGGTATTGGTGTTTGGTTATTGGCATTGTTGTGGTTGTTGTGTTTATGAAGAAGAATGATGATAGTGATAATAATGATGGTATTGTTGTTATCATTATTGTTATCATTATCATTGTTATTATAATGATTGTTATCATTATTATTATTTTTTTTATTATTATGATGATAATTATGATAATTGATATCGTTATTAATATTGTTATCTTTATCATTATCTCTAACAATGTTATTATTGCTATTATCCTTTCTTCATCATCATCAACCATCCTTATTTTATTTTATATTACTAAAATTTGTTATTAATAGACTTATCGATATCAACTTTGAACAATTTATCATCATTATTTTAAAGAATTAGTCATTTTCTCCCCTCACCCCCACCCCCACCAGTCACCCCTCGCCCTTCACCCCCCCTCCCCATCCCCCACCCCTCATCCCTCGCCCCTATCCTCCCACTCCTCATCCTCCCCCACCCCCACCACCCTCTCATAAGATCCCTCATACTCTAGGAGAAGGGGTGGGAGTGGGGGAGGGGTGAGGGTGGCGGAGGGGTGGGGGTGGGGGAGGGGTGAGGGTGTGGGTGGGGTGTCGCCAACTGTAGTAATTGCAAGGCGACTGTACTTAATATCTTATGAGTTCAATTAATGGTCGATAAATTGTTATTATTATTTTATTATTTTGATTTCTTGGCCGTTAGTGTTGCCATGATTTCTTTGTTTTTGTTTTTGTGGTTGTTGCTGTTGTTTGTTTATGTTCGGGAGGGATGATTTAGTGGTGCGTATGGGTGGATGTATTGCGATATTTTTTTCTTTTGCAGAATCAGTGAATTATGTTGCAGGAGTAGTTTCCAGGATTTCAATGTTATCTAATATTTAGGAAACATTGACACATACGTGCATATTCACGCACGCGCGCACACATGTTAAAACACAAACACACATACATAGA
>BOPN01002034.1:82500-87500 GCA_017312705.2 Penaeus japonicus | reverse complement strand
TGTTCGGGAATATTTCTCTCTCTCTCTCTCTCTCTCTCTCTCTCTCTCTCTCTCTCTCTCTCTCTCTCTCTCTCTCTCTCTCTCTCTCTCTCTCTCTCTCTCTCTCTCTCTCTCCTTTCTTTTTATGCTGCAAATCACGATTTTTAAAAGATTGTTTGATATTGCTTCGGTTAGCAAGGTAGAAAATTTGTGTGGTCAGACCGAGATTATATATATACGACTCCTTAGTGTTCAAAACTAAGAAAAAATAGTACCACCACACTTTGAATTCTTCTATCATTCTGTCGAATGAAAAAAGAAAAAAAAATCACAAACAACAGCAGAAAATGCAGAGAGAAGTCATAGGCGGAATAAGAAGGATAAGGATAAGTACGGGAGAGGGTAAGGGGGGATGGGGAAGAGGAGGGATATAGATAGGTAATGGAGAGGGGGAGGAAAGGGGAAGGGAGAATAGGTAGAGAGAGGCGGATGACGAATGATAAGGATAGCTAATGGGGAAGGTGAGGTAAAGGGGAAGAGGAGGGGGAGGCAAGGGGAAAGGGGAGAGGGGAAAGGGAAGAGGTAAGCGGAAAATAAAGAAAAGGTAATTCAGACTTGTAATTGTCATTCTATGCATTTTTTTACCTTTATATCATCCCTTGCTTATCAATCACTGTCGCTGAATAAATATAGACTAGGAAGTGAACTGGTGCTGGGGGAGGGGGAAGGGGGGGAGAAGGAGAAAGGGGAAGGGGAAAGGTAAGAGGAAGAGGGGAAATCTGATTAGATAGTAGTTTCCTCTTTGAAAATTATACAGGTTGCCACCACCCCCTTTACTTTTCCCTTTCCCTTCCCTTCCCCTCACCCTCTCTCCTCCCCTCCCCCTTCCCCTCTCTTTCCCCCCTCCCTATTCCCCTCGTGCTGCGTGACTTCGGCGAAAAAGATTTTGATGGCTCGTGGAAATCGTGTGTGTGCCTCCTTGTGTCATGGAATAAACTGATAATCATGAACCATTGATAAGTTGATGAATAAATGATAGCTATGGGAAGTATGGCGACAGGCGAAAAGACAAACAGATACAGTAGGGTAGTTACGAATGAGTAGAGAGAGAGAGGAAATAGGGGGAAGGGGGAGGGGTGAGAGAGGGAAGAGAGGGGAGGTAGAAGGGGAGAGAGGGAGGGAGGAGAGGGGAGGTAGAAGAGGATAGAGAGGAAAGGGGAAGAGAAGAGAGGGTTGAGAGTAGAGGGGGAGGGTTGGAGGAGAGAGAGGAGATGGTGAAGGGTAGAGGAGAGAGAGAAAAGAGTAGAGGGAGGGAGAGGAGACAGTAGAGGAGAGGGAGGAGGTGAAGGGTAGAGGAGAGAGAGGAAAGAGTAAAGAGAAAACTAAGTAGAACAGAATAGAAGAGAGAGAAAAGGGTAAGGAAAAGGGAAAGAGAAAGATAAAGAGAGAGAGGAAAAGAAAGAGAGAGGGAGAGAAAAAGAGAGAGAGAAGGAGAGAAATAGAAAAAGAAATAGAAAGAGAAAAGAGAGAGAGATGAAGTCAAACAGACCGATAGAAAGAAAGAAGGAAATGAGCGAAAAGGCAAAAAAAAAAGAAAGGAAAAACCCATTCCAGCTCCAAAGAAGAAGGATTTTGGAGGAAATGAATTTATACTTGCATGCATAAATTCCTCAGCTGGCATGGCCCTATGGCACGTGCCCGTCCCAGAGGCTCAATAGCAGGGTATTAAGGGTATTACGAAGATATTGGCACTGGAGAGTTACAGCTCCTTATATCCTGTAGGCTGACACCCGCTGCATCGACCTGTCGATATGGCACCCTTTATTAACAAACTTTTTTCATATTTTTTTCTTTGTGATGTAATTTAGTTGGAATAAAAGTTTTTAAAGGGGGGGGGGGGGTCATCTACGGCACCGCCCCTCCCCCCTCCCTCCCCCAAAGGAATTTATTTTTCTCTCTTTTGTTGAAATGATTCGAATTTGGTATTCGTTTGTTTTTCAGAAATGTTGGAATACTGAATATGTTATTGTCACTATGTTGGGTAACTTCATAATTACTGCGTCTATGCAACTCATTACTTATGAAAACAAATAGTTTTTCATATATGGTCAAAGTGAAAAAAATCTAAAAATAGAAAGGTAGATAGGGATGCAGAAGGAGAATGTTAGTTAAATAAGCAGATAGATAGACAGCTATAGACACAGATATAGTTACACACCCACGAACACATACGCCCACGAACACATACACACACAAACACACACGCCCACGAACACATACACCCACGAACACACACGCCCACGAAAACATACACCCACGAACACACACACCCACAAACACAAACACCCACAAACACACACACCCACGAACACACACGCCCACAAACACACCCACCCACGAACACACACACACACACACATAAGATCCGCCCTCGCCCATCCACACCCACAAACACACACGCCCACGAACACACCCACCCACGAACACACACACACACACATAACATCCGCCCTCGCCCATCCACACACACACACACACACACGCGAGCGCCAAGCCAAGCCAAGCCAAGCCAAGCCAAGCCAAGCCAAGCCAAGCCAAGCCTTCTCACAGCAGACGTGCAGGTTACTATCAGGGGCTGAGGCAGTGGCGAGAACTTCCACCCAATTTCCGTTGCTTTGTTAACTTCAAACGTCATTATTGATTATTGGTCCGAACCTCCGACACGAAAGTCAGATATCTTTTTGCTGAGAAGTTCTGATTTTTTTTTTCTTCTTTTTGGGTGTTTTATCATGTGTACATTCATAAATGCAGAACTCGTAGATGGTAAGATGCAGTGTGCATGCAGGCCTGCTTGATGTCATGAACACATATATGCAAAAGCATGCTCACACACACGCACATAAACATATATACAAAGACACACACACACACACACACACACACGCACATAAACATATATACAAACACACAAAAACACACACACGCACACTTACATTCTATATTTATTTGCATCGTATAGATATGTTGCTTTAATTAATCAAACTTTCTTTTTCACAGGTGAGTACCAAACAACTACGAGTCTCTGGGTGTCAAGTTATATATATCTAAAACATCGCTAAATAGGTAAGACATTGATCTATCGTTTTTTCCTGCTTTTAAAATTGAAGTCCGTGGTAATAGGTTACATTTGGGAACCTAGTAGCTATGGACAGGAGCTATAGTTGTGAGTGTGTGTACATAAGTAGTATATTTTTTGTATATGTGTGTGTGTGTGTGTGTGTGTGTGTGTGTGTGTGTGTGTGTGTGTGTGTGTGTGTGTGTGTGTGTGTGTGTGTGTGTGTGTGTGTGTGTGTGTGTGTGTGTGTGTGTGTGTGTGTGTGTGTGTGTGTGTGTGTGTGTGTGTGTGTGTGTGTGTGTGTGTGTGTGTGTGTGTGTGTGTGTGTGTGTGTGTGTGTGTGTGTGTGTGTGTGTGTATGCGTGTGTGTGTGTGTGTGTGTTTGTGTATATATGTATAAATATATATATATATATATATATATAAATACATGTATGTATGTATGTATATACATATGTATATATATATATATGTACATATACATACATACATATAATAATATAAACACACATACACAACACACGCACCCGTATAATTATATTACTACTAATTCCTAACAATCCCAGTATATATGAGCACAAGGGGAGGGGAGGGGAGGGGAGGGGAGGGGAGGAGTTCGCCGGATCAGAAGAACAGATGTCTTCATTAGGGTGACTTACTAGGATTTACGAAGGATGGGCCTTTAACACATGGTGCATTTTAGCATCCGAATGATTAGACGGAGACAAAGACAGGCGTCCATGATGTTGCAGAGGTGTGCAAAGTTGTTTCTCCGTTTTATGGTGATATTTTTATATGCAAGTTATGTTTTTTATATGAGTTATGGTGATATTCTTATATGCAAGTTATGTTTTTTTATATTAGTTATGGTGATATTTTTATATGCAAGTTATGTTTTTTTATATGAGTTATGGTGATATTTTTATATGCAAGTTATGTTTTTTTATATTAGTTATGGTGATATTTTTATATGCAAGTTATGTTTTTTATATGAGTTATGGTGATATTTTCTATATGCAAGACCGAATGTGTCATTTTCTCTATTCATTTTCCCATCTCGTCTCATCCATCTTCTTAGAAATTTCATTTGCATATTTGAGACCCTCTTTATTCCTTCTCCCGTTCTGCAAATGAGGATTCATAAGCATTTGATTCAATTAACGAAGATCTTTGAAGATTTAGACTAATTACTGCGGTATTTGACACGGCCATTGAAATGTGGCCGTGTAATTAATCGGGGTAAATTTGCCATCAGCAAATACTTGTGACTGAGGATTATAGAAATCAGAATGTGTGATATTAAAGATGTTTTTGATTAAGTTCGCTATTGGCAAAAAGCAATCAAGCTAAGGCAAAATTATCAGCTTAACAAATACCCCGAAGAAAAAATTCCGACATTGAAATCCCCGCGAAATATGTATCATAACAAAACTAATTTTGATTAGTTCACTTAATAATTATCTACACCCGTAATTGCAAGCGGGATAATTACCGTGATAACGACCACAATCATGCTGTTGTGTGAAAGTTCTCGTGATTTATGGCTGGCGATGAGCGAAAGTTGCGGCCGAAATAAAGCGAATTTGAGCTCATGAAAGCGCCCTCTATTGCCCGGATAGAGAGGTGTGGAGGCTGATATATTAGGAAAATGGTGCCGCTTCGAGGGCTGTGTGTGGCATTTTCATATTGTTTTGTTCGGAACGATGAATCCGTAACTCTTTGGGAATGTTTTTTTTTTTTTTTCGTTTAGCTAACTGTGGCTGTGAGGATGTTGATGTGTGTTTGTGTTTATGTACTTTGGTGTGGTAAGGGGGAAAAGGATGTGATTTATGGGACAGTGGAAATGGTAAAACGCTTGTTCATACAGTAGATTTTAAATGCATGTCAAAAAATTGTCCCTGACGTA
>BOPN01002034.1:75000-77500 GCA_017312705.2 Penaeus japonicus | reverse complement strand
TTCCTCTCTCTCTCTCTCTCTCTCTCTCTCTCTCTTTCATAAAAAAAATAAATTTCGATCTTTATTCTTGGAAATCTCACTTTTCTTCCCACATGTAGGTAACGCCGCCCAATTTATTCAACTGCTATCAAATAGTCCGTACTTTGACTCGAATTAGTTCAAAGCGTGAAAATATAAATCTTTAATTCATTAAAGGAGATATTGATGGCGTTTGCAACATTGAGCAATAATCCCTCTCTTGTGAACAAAGACACTGATAGTGCCATCGTCGTCCAGTGCTTCAGTTTCCTTTGGCATACACCACAGGCGTAAGGGACAGCATTGCAATCCCGTGTCTGTTTTAAGGGCTTCTTCTAGGTGCTTCAGCTTAGTAGGTAGTGGAAGCGCTTCTGGGGTAGTTTGATCTCTAGATTATCGTGATGTTAATATGATTTTTTGGTTTTGGTGATTCTGGTATGGTTAGATCAAAAGGTAATGATATTGATGATTGTGGTATTGGTGGTAATATGATAAGTCTCACGCACACGCACACACACACGCACACGCACACGCACACGCACGCGCACACACACACTCAACACATATTTGTTTATGTATATCCACTCATAATATACATAGCTTGAAGGGTTTTTTGAAGAGTTGAATCTCGGTAATTTTTGTTTCTGTACCTGATTAAAAGAACTCGCTTTTTGGATGAAATCTTTAAGAAAGCCGAGGAAAAAAGACGAAATCAAAAGAAATGTCCCTCGACTTAGCAAAGTACGCTTTACTCAAAGTAAATTGCTCTACCGAATCCGAGTTTATTAAGTATTCTGGCTGGCAAACTCGAGGGTGGGGGGGAGGGGGGAGTGGGGAGCGAGGGGGAGAGGGGAGGGGAGGAAGATTGGGTGGATGTGGGGTATGGGGGAGGTGGGGTGGGGGGTGGATGGGGGTAAGTTGGACTAAGGCTGTAAGTGTATTTGTTTGTTTGTATTTATACGGAGTTGAGTGTGTACGTGGATATATGAATTTCTGTATGATGTGTGTTTGTTTTTGTGTGTTTGTATTTTTTTTTATATATATATATATATATATATATATATATATATATATATATATGTGTGTGTGTGTGTGTGTGTGTGTGTGTGTGTGTGTGTGTGTGTGTGTATGTGTGATGATGATCATAATGAATTGAGTCCATCATATATAAAAAAAAGAGAAAAAGAAACATAAGTTTGCATTTTCTTCTCGATAAATACATCCAGTTACCCAATTCATCCTAGCCTAAACTATCCATCCCCCCCCACCCTCTACCTTCCCCTCTGGTCTCAGCCTATTCCTTCCATCATCCCCCTTCCCCTCTCCCCCTCCCCTCTCTTTTATCCTCACCACGCCAAGGTTGAAACGGGATAGAGTCTTGTGCGAGATTGCAGCCACGGCAAGAAATTATTAGGAAAATTGTTATATGTTATGTTGGATGGGTCTATTATTGTTATCGTTAGTGATGTATTGTACTTTTTCTATTGTGTTCTTATTATCATTATTATTATTGCCATTGCCATCATCATTCTGATTATCATCATCTCTCATTATTATTATCATTATCATCATCATCATCACCACCATCATCATCATCATCACCACCATCATACTCACAATTAACAATAACAATACCATACTCATACCGACATCACGAAGCTAAAAATCCCAATCATAATGTTTATCATTCATATTCTCTTATCATCACCATTACCACTATAATCACCATTAACATGCTTTGACGTTAGGCAGACCCGAATTCCTGACAGTGCTCTGACATGGTGTCGGCAGCATACTGATAACTAGTTAATTTTAATTGTTCTCTCTGACAGGATAATTACAATTTACATAATTACTTTCTCACTTACCCTACTATCTTACTAATTGTAGATGTACGTCTGATAATTGCCCATTAATCTTGTGATTTTAGAATTACGATCTGTAGATAGGTTAATCACTCATAAATGAAAGGTACATGTTATGTTGTTAATTTTTTAAAAAGGGTAATGGATATTAATGATGTGTGGTTCGCTAGTTATGTTATTTATTGTTTGTAGGAAGGTAGTTTGTAGTTGTAGTTTCATATGTCTCTGTTTATCAGGAAACGGGATTAAAGAAATAATAATAAAGAAAGGGAGAGAAAGAGAAATTGAATAAAGAGAAGGAGAAAAGGTTGAAGATAAAGAAAAGGGGAAAGAGATGGAGATAAGGAAAAAGAGAAAAAAAAATGAAGATAAATAAAAGGAGAGAAACAGAAAAGGAATAAAGAAAAGGAGAAAGATAAAGGTAAAGAAAGGGAGAGAAATATATAGATAAGAAAAGGAGAAAAAGAAAATAGATAAAGAAATGGAGAGAAAGAAAATGTTAAAAACGATCATAAATAAGAAAATTTATAAAGAAGAATGAGAGGGAAAAGAAAATGAATTTAATAAAGGAGAAAAAGATAAAGGTAAAGAAAAGGAGATTATAAGAGAAAATGAGA
>BOPN01002034.1:55000-60000 GCA_017312705.2 Penaeus japonicus | reverse complement strand
ATCGGGACGAAATAAACAGTTATATAAGCGACTTGCTTAGAGAATGCGCTCCGTGACGGCGAGGACACGGCACGGAAAGTACCGCTGTGCTTACCGGTCGTCGCTCGAGCTTCCTTTCGGATTTTCGGACTTTTGAAACGAATTTATCAATGTCCGCGTAAGATATATGTGTTCCTTATAAGGCCATTGACGTTTATGAAGGTGTAGGATATTAATATTTGATCCTAGAATCGCGAGTTTGATGGATTTTGTTGATCGACGTGTTGCTAGAGAAAAAAAGCACAGGACACATCTATCAATCTCATATCCAGAGAGTTTATTTCCAGTTGCTTTTTGAATCAAATCCACGAATAAGATAGCCAACATATTTTTCTTTCCTTCTTTTCCCTATACCTAGTTGAAACAAAACAACCAACATACATATACACATATATCCTAGGTAGACGAATGGGAAAAAAAAAATATTCGATCGTGAAGTGCAAGCGGCCGCCGGTAGAGGGCAGGCAAGGGCAGGGATAACGACGAGTAGACGCCGGTAGATGCGCACTCTCGCATCCAGAGTAGGAGGAGATCTACCTCGGGACGGTTGAGGTCTGGGTAGAAAGGTAGATGTCGGGGAGGGAGGGGGAGGGGGGGGATACAACGGTAATGCATACGAACGAGAGGAAGGGTGAATGCGATTGGGAGAGGGAGAGGGAGAGGGAGAGGGAGAGGGAGAGGGAGAGAGAGAACGAGAGAGAGAGAGAATGGGAGAGAAAGATAAAGAGAGAATTATTATTTTACAAATGCATAAATGCATAGCCATACTATTAAATGATAAATATTAAAATAAATAATGATGATAAATGACAATATACAAATATTAGCCTAAAATATTAAATTATTAAAAATTATTGTTTATTAATGACACTTATTAATTTATTATTATATATTATTAATATTTATTATTATTATTATTGTTATTATTATTATTATTATTAATATTAATATATATATATATATATATATATATATATATATATATATATATTATATATATATATATGTATTATTAAACATCAAACATATTATTATTACGTTTACATACATATTTTTAATAAATGCATACTATTAATGACAGCCTATTGCCTATTAAAATGCATACCATTATTTAGTTACTAATAAATTAATAAAAACATTAAATTACAGCCTATTGTGCCTATTATTATTATTTTTTACATTATTATTATTATTTTATTTTATTTTATATATGAGGGAGAGAGAGAGAGAGAGAGAGAGAGAGAGAGAGAGAGAGAGAGAGAGAGAGAGAGAGGGAGAGAGAGAGAGAGAGAGAGAGAGAGAGAGAGAGAGAGAGAGAGAGAGAGAGAGAGAGAGAGAGAGAGAGAGAGAGAGAGAGAGAGAGAAAGAAAGAGAGAGAGAAAGAGAGAACCGTAAAGTAGGATCGGAGGAACGGCAGCAAGAGAGAAACAGGGCGATGAAAGATAGGATGATAATTATCAGAGGAAAGCGAGCGAGAAAAGAAAAAGAAAAAAAAAAAAAAAAACATCAACATGGTATCTATGCAGAATATTTTCCTTCTTATTTCTATTGGTCACAAACTTTTGAACATAAACTAAACAAAAAAAACAACAACAACATTTTCTGTTGTAGAAAATAAACCTATGACGAAGAGAGTCACCATAACGGGCATCAAGAAGGTGCACAATAAATGAAAAATGCAGGATTCGTCGGCAAGAAACACATATTCCTCACCGGGAGACGAAGTGGGGGGGTGGGGGAGGAGTGAAAGGGGGGGGGGGTTGAAGGGGGGTGAAGGGGAGGTAGGGGGGAGGGAGTTGAACCGGGATGCCAGATGCACGTGATTTATGAGAATCTCCCGGTAGGCAGAGATCGCGCAGCTTGGCCCTTGGGGGGGGGAGGGAGTGGGAGGAGTGGTGGTGGTGGTGTGGGTGGGGGGGTTGGAAGGAGCAAAGGAGGATAGGACAGTAGGTAGATATAGGGGGGAGGGGAAGGGGGGGATTAGGCAGCGGGGGAGAAGGGGAGAAATGACGAGAGAGAGAGAGAGAGAGAGAGAGAGAGAGAGAGAGAGAGAGAGAGAAACAGACAGGCAGACAATCAAGGAGAAAAAAATATATACACATATATGTGTATATATATATGTAGAGAGAGAGAGAGAGAGAGAGAGAGAGAGAGAGAGAGAGAGAGAGAGAGAGAGAAACAGACAGGCAGACAATCAAGGAGAAAAAAAATATATATACATATATATGTGTATATATATATGTATAGATAGATAGATAGATAGAGAGAGAGCGAGAGCGAGAGCGAGAGCGTGCGCGAGAAGGAGAGGTTAAGTAGCGACTATTGAGGTGAATTTGACCGAAGACGGAGGGGGATGGCATTGACACAGGGGTGGGTGGGGGTGGGGTAGGGGTTGGGATAGGGGTAAAGAAAAGAAAGAAATGAGAGTAAAAAAAAAAAAAGTATAAAAATACGATTACTACAACATACAGAAGAAAATGAGGGTGCTGTGCAGTCGGTAGGAATAAAGAGACGAATAATGAGGAGGTAGAAATACAAGGAATGAAAATAGAACGTTAATAGGAATGCAAAGAATGAATAAGCTTTACGAAAGAGTAAATCGGAATAATTGAAATATTTTTTTTATATTTTTTCCTGATATAAAAACAAATGATGAAGTAAATTTGGGTGGGTAATAAAAATGATTTTTGATTATTAGGAAGATAATAATGCGAAGAAGAATAATGTCAGTAATTATCATTGTGGATAAAAGAAAAATAAATATTGATAATCTTATCAAACAGTGATATTGATAATTGATAAGATATAAATAATAATGATAATAATGATAAAGATGATTCTTTTATGACAGCAACCTTAATGATTCTATGATTATGTTTTGAAAGAAAATTAATAATCATGTCAACCAATTTTGCTGTATGTTAAATTCAAAAGTTAAATTCATGACAAAATTTTTGACTAGTTTCATCTCATGTATTCGTTGTAATGATGCTGATGTTTGTGTTTAAAAGCGTGATAATTATCATAACTTTTG
The DNA here is from genome assembly GCA_017312705.2 of Penaeus japonicus. NCBI lineage: Eukaryota > Metazoa > Arthropoda > Malacostraca > Decapoda > Penaeidae > Penaeus > Penaeus japonicus. The sequence goes on along the minus strand of BOPN01002034.1, from coordinate 56,927 downwards.
TCATAGTAATTTAAATTGTGATGAACGTATTAAAGTAATGAAGCGATTATAATAATGATATAGCTGCGCTTGATAATACTATAAGATATTTTTTTGCACATTCAACTGCATGTCTTTATGTTTATTTTGTTGTTTTTTTGTTACTTGTCTTGTTAATGCTTTCATATTGTTTAAATCCATTATTGTTATCATTGTTATTCTTATTACTATTATTAGCATTATTATCTTTATCATATTATCATTTTATCATTACTGTTATCACTATCATTATTACTATAATTATCACTATCATTGCTATTATCTTTATTAGTATCATTACTGTCACTATTACTATTATTATAATTACTGTTATCATCATCATTATCATGAGTACAATTATGACCATTGCTATTATTGTCTTCCTAATTGTTATCATTATTGTTATTGATATTATCATTATCGTAATCATCATTACTTTTATCATCATTATTATTGTTATAATCATCATTACCATTACTGATATAATTATAATCATTATTATCATTTCTACTACTACCATTAGTATCATCTTAAGAAATATTATGATGATAATGATGGTTTGTTATTACTGTTATTAATATCATTATTATCATTACTATTGTTGTTCTTATGGCTGTTATTGTCATTATCATTATCATCATTTATTGTTAGCATTATTATCATTAGCGGTAGTCTTCGTAATATTGGTAATAATTTCATTGATATTCATATCGTTGTTATTCTTAAATATATTATCATTATTATTATTATTATTTTCATTATTGTAATTTCTGTTACTAATGATGAAACGTGTGATGGTAATTTATGTTGGCATTATTTTTATCTTTATGTTTTTGTTAGTATTACTAACACTTTCATTATTATTATTGTTATTATTAATATTGTTATTATAATTATTAATGTTATTTTTGCATTATTGTTACTATTATTATTATTATTGTCACTGACATTACTATGATTGATATTATTATTATTATAATTGTTATTTCTTTTATCGTGCGTTATTAAGTTATTGTTATTATGTTATTATTATCATTGTTATCTTTATTATCAATGGTATTAATATTGTTATTATTACTATTATTATTATTATTATCATTATTATTATTATTATTATTATTATTATCATTATTATTATTATTATTATTATTACTATTATTATTATTATTATTATTGTTATTATTATTATTATTATTATTATTATCATTGTTATTATTATTATTATTATTATTATTATTATTATTATTATTATTATTATTATTATTATTATCATTATCATTATTATTATTTTCATTATTATTACTGTTATCGCTATTATTATCATCATATCTTTACTATTACCATAATCATTGTCATTATTATCATTACCAATATTATCATCATTATTATTATTGCCACTGGTAATTATAATGATGATAGCAATGCTATTGATAAGGATAATTATAAAATGATAACAAATAATGACGATAGTAACAAATATGTTATTATATGTAATTATCAATTGTTGTTATTGATATTAATATTTTGATCCTAAATTTATTATCGTCATTATCATTATCATCATCATCATTATTAATATCATTATTATTTTTTATTGTTATTAACATTGTTATAATCATTGTTATTACTGTTATTATTACTATTATTATCATTATTATTATTATTATCATTATTATTATTATCATTATTATTATTATTATCATTATTGTTATTATCATTACTATTATTATCATTATTATTATTATTATCATTAGTAGTAGTAGTAGTGATATTATCATATTATTATTATTATTATCATTACCATTATTATTATTATTACCATCATCATTGTTATCATCATTATATATATTATAAATATTATTTTTATTAACATCAGTAATATCATAATGCTCATCATGATTATCATGAT
>BOPN01002034.1:17500-25000 GCA_017312705.2 Penaeus japonicus | reverse complement strand
GGAAATAGGAGTCTCTGTTTGATGATTATGAGCCTGAAAAAAAAAAAAAAAAAAAAAAAAAACAGGCTTGCATCATTTCAGGACGATTTATGAAGTCGTATGGATAATTACGTAAATGCGATTCATCGGGCTTAATTTATCTAATGAATGATAGGAAGAAGAATGCTACAAATTCTATTTAATCATGATTTGAATTGATTACAATTACCATGATGAAGATGAAAAAAAGATAAATGTTTTACATTGAGTAGTATCTCCTGTAGTGATATTAGCATTCGCAATTGCAATGCAAAGAGGCTTAATCACATTGATCCTTGTTGCTGTTTCTTGTATTACATATATATTGAAAATATCTCTCTTATCATCGTGTGCTTGAGATCTTAGGATTTTATTTATCTTTCTTTTTTTTTCTTTTTTTTTTCTTTCGTCGGTGAGCGCAACGTATCCATAGTCAATATAAGAAAATAGCTTCTCGAGAAATGGCCAAAGAGAAACATCTGTTAGGACAAGGTGGCCACCGATCCCCAATAGTCTTCACTATATTGAAACAAGCCTTCCTGAAGGAGAGGGCGGGAGGGAAAAGCAAGGAGAGCGAGGAAAGGGGAAGGAGAGCGAGGAAAGGGGAAGGAGGTGAAGAGGGAGAGAGAGGTGGTGTAGATGGGAGGGTAGTGGTGGTGGTGGAGGGAGAGGAGGGGGATGTGGTGGTGGAGAAGAAGAAGGAGAATAATAATAATAATGATAATAATAATAATAATAATAATAATAATGATAATGATAATAATAATGATAATAACAATAATGATAATGATAATAATAATAATAATGATAATAATAATAATTATGATAATAATAATAATAATAATGATAATAATAATAATAATAATGATAATAATAATAAGGAGAAGGAGAAGGAGAAGGAGAAGGAGAAGGAGAAAGAGAAGAAGAACACACATATATATGCACACACACACACACACACACACACACACACACACACACACACACACACACACACACACACACACACACACACACACACACACACACAAACACACACACACACACATAAATATAAACATACACACACTGTGATTAATTTGGCAAATAGCTATGAGTTATTCGGGGAAAAAAATGATGATGATGTGCATTGGCAACCCTCTGCAAGAAGAACATTAGTGATTGGTTGATGACGCGTTGCAATCATTAGTTACACTTAATGATGAATATAACGATTGCGTAATGAAGTTGGAACACTCTTGAGAGAATGGAAAAAGTGGAACAGGAAGGAAAGAAGGAGGAGGAAAGAGGAGGAACTAGAAATTGGATAAGAATTGAACTGAAGAAGAAGAAAGAGAAAGAAGATGAGGAAGAGGAAAACGAGGGGGGAGAGATCGCGGAGGATGAGTTGGAAGAAGCAGAAGAAGTTACAAGATAAAGAAGGAGAAGAAAAAAAAAGAAGAAGAAGAAAAAGAAAAAGAAGAAGAAGAAGAAGGAGGAAGAGGAGGAGGAGGAAGAGGAAGAGGAGGATCAGAAGAAGGAAAAGAAGGAGAGGGAGGAGGTGGAGGAGAAAAAGGAGGAGGCGAAAGAGAAAGAAGAAGAGGAGGTTAGAAGAAGAAGAAGAAGAAGAAGAATGAGAATAATAATAATAATAAGAGGAGAAGAAGAAGAAGAAAGATACAAAAATCATCGTGCGGAGATCAGGTAGTGCAATTGTAGCACAATCCTCGCTGGCGGAAGAGGAAGGGGGGTGGGGGGTGGAAGGGAGAGGTGGAGGGACGAAGGGGATGGTTGGGGGAAAGGGGGGGGGAGGCGGAAGCGAGAGTGTGTAATGACAGAACTTTCGATACCCTGCTGTTCTTCTTCGTCCGCGAGACAAACTTTGCATATACTCTTCGCCTCTTTTCCATTCATCCTCGCCTCCCCCTCTTCCCCTCCGACCTCCCCTCTACCTCCCCTGTACTTCCCCTTTCCCCCTCTACCTCCCCTCCTACCTCCCCCTCCCCTTTCCCCCTCTACCTCCCCTCTTACCTCCCCTTTCCCCCTCAACCCCCCCTCTACTTTCCCTCTACCTCCCCTTTCCCCCTCTACCTCCCCCGTCCCCTTTCCCCCTCTACCTCCCCTTTCCCCCTCTACCTCCCCTTTCCCCTCCTACCTCCCCTCTCCCCCTACTTTTCCGCCTAACCCTCCCCCCCCCCCAATCCCATGTACCGAAGCCTGCCAAGTATCAGGGAAAAGGAGGGGAAAGGGTATAGGGTATAGGGATAGGGGGAGGGGGGAGGGGAGGCAGAGGGAAGGAGAGAATAAGGGAAGACGGAGAAGTAGAGAGTAAACAAAAAAGGTGGACAAAAAGGCAGAACATTACTACAAGAAGAAAGTTGTAAGAAGGGGTGTGTTGATAATGACGGAGAGGGAGAGGGAGGGTAAAGAGAGAGAGAGAGAGAAAGAGAGAGAGAGAGAGAGAGAGAGAGAGAGAGAGAGAGAGAGAGAGAGAGAGAGAGAGAGAGAGAGAGAGAGAGAGAGAGAGAGAGAGAGAGAGAGAGAGAGAGAGAGAGAGAGAGAGAGAGAGAGAGAGACAGAGGAGAGAAGAGAAGAGGAGTAGGAGAGAGGGAGGGAGGGGAGAGAGAGAGAGAGAGAGAGAGGGAGGTGAGAGAGAGAGAGAGAGAGAGAGAGAGAGAGAGAGAGAGAGAGAGAGAGAGAGAGAGAGAGAGACAGAGATAGAGACAGAGAGAGAGAGAGAGAGAGAGAGAGAGAGAGAGAGAGAGAGAGAGAGAGAGAGAGAGAGAGAGAGAGAGAGAGAGAGAGAGAGAGAGAGAGAGAGAGGGGGGGGGGAGGGGTGGAAAGCGGATGAGGGGAGGAGAGAAAGAAGAGGAAATGGGAAGGGAGGAATGATGATAATGGTGTGGAAGAGCGATGAGGCTTGGTGAGGGGGCGTAGAAGGGGGAAAAAGGCAAGAAAAGAAAAAAGGGATTTAATAGGAAATGGTAGGGAGGAAAGGGAGAGATAAAGCCTGGCAGAGAGATATTGGAGGAAGGGGAGACTGAGTTTCTGTCTCTCTCTTTCTCTCATTCTCTCTATTGCTATCTATCTCGTTTTCTCTCTCTCTCTCTATCTATCTATCTCTCTATCTCTCTCTCTCTCTCTCTCTCTCTCTCTCTCTCTCTCTCTCTCTCTCTCTCTCTCTCTCTCTCTCTCTCTCTCTCTCTCCGTCTCCCTCTTTCTATCTCGAATGATCTATCTATAGACCCTGTATCTCCTTATCTGCCATTCTGTCTCTAAGTCCCTGTTCTAAATTCGACATTCTCTTTCTTTCATTCGCTCACGCCTTCCTTCCCTCCCTCTGTCCTCTCGCATTCATCGATTCACAACACCGAGGAAAGGATTAAAATTCTAGTATGCCTAACAATGGATCTGCGACAGACGATTTCGAACACTAGCCATCAGGCCATTGATTTCTTTCCCTGACAAAGGAAGAAAATAACCTTATCGAAAATAGCACAGCATATGTACACACGCAGGAGACCCGTTATACCACTCGCGTTATATCCTAACCCTACCCCCCCCCCCACCCCCTCTCTCTCTCTCTCTCTCTTAGCCAACACGCCCCGCTCCCGCCCCCGCCCACCTCCACTTCCACCCCCACCCCCCCATGAACAACGGTAATGCGTAACGCCTTCTCTGGGTGCGTTATAGATTTCCCGATACATTACCGTGAGGACTTCTAACGCCACGTATTGGGATTCTTCACTTGTAACGACTCGTGGGCGCCAAGCCATGAAACTCTCCGGAATAATGTAGCGGGGCCGCGTATTCACGCGAATTCGAACCTCAATCACGGGCGATATCAGCCAGCATTAAGCGTGATGGATCAGTGTCGGCGCGAAGGGAAGGAGATATCGAATACGTTCCGTCAAATGCCATCATCATTCCCCGTGCCCGTTGAGCGACGATCAGGGGCCTAGCGCGGCTTACGGGGAGAGGCTGAGGGGCGAGCGAGACAGGGTAGGGTGGTGACGCGGCTAAGATAAGCGCTGGGCTTTTGCTTCGCGCTGCGCCGGACGGGGGAGAGGTGTGGCTTGTGAGTGTGTGTGTGTGTGTGTGTGTGTGTGTGTGTGTGTGTGTGTGTGTGTGTGTGTGTGTGTGTGTGTGTGTGTGTGTGTGTGTGTGTGTGTGTGTGTGTGTGAGTGTGTTTTGCACTCTCATTTTCCCTCTGTTACCTTTTTTTCATTTCTACAAACCCCATTTTTCTCTTTACCCCTCTCTCTTTCTCTTTTCCCTCTCCCCCCCCTCTCTCTCTCTCTCTCTCTCTCTCTCTCTCTCTCTCTCTCTCTCTCTCTCTCTCTCTCTCTCTCTCTCTCTCTCTCTCTCTCTCTCTCTGTCTCTCTCTCTCTCTCCGCACCTCCCACCTCCTCCCCCTCTCACATCCTTTCCCCACTCTCTCTCCTTTGTATGGCTATCCTTATTCGTACAGTAAACCTACCCTTATCCCACCTTCCCTCCCTCCCATACTCCCCTCTCTCACTATCTCTTATTCATTCCAAATTTCATTCCGATTGCAATATGAGATGCACCATTATCGCATTGCAATATTCATAAGGTCCCACCTCAGGTAATCTGGTCATGTATAAGCAATGGAGAATCTGACTGGCGCACAAGCATCGTAAAAATAAACGGCTGATGATACTCTGGAAAATATTAATAGAATTGAGGGACAAAGAAAGGAGACTTCGGTAGTGGGGAAGAGGGGGAGGGGGGAGGGGAGGGGGAGGGGGAGGGGGTTGATGGAGTGGAGTGGAGTGGAGGAAAGAGGATGAGGGGGGTTGGGAGGAGTAACGTTTTCCCCTCGTTCTCCTTCTTCTTTGCTTCCCCTCTTTTTCATGGAATCTTTCTTCGCTTTTCTCTCTGTCCGCTCTCTCTCTCTCTCTCTCTCTCTCTCTCTCTCTCTCTCTCTCTCTCTCTCTCTCTCTCTCTCTCTCTCTCTCTCTCTCTCTCTCTCTCTCTCTCTCTCTCTCTCTCTCTCTCTCTCTCTCTCTCTCTCTCTCTCTCTCTCTCTCTCTCTCTCTCTCTCTCTCACACACACACACATACCTCTCCCCTCTTCTCTACCCCCCCTCTCCTCTACCCGCCCTCCCTTCTTCCCCCTGTCTCTCCTCCTCATATCTCTCCCCTCTCCTCCTCCATCCTCTCCCCTCGCTCTCCTCTCCTCTCTCTCCCCCCCCCCACACCTCTCCCCTCTCTCCATGTCTCGGGTCTTATCTGTAGCAACCTACTAATAATTCATTTGTGTTTGGAAGTTCGGTTATCTATTATTCAACATGTAATGGCGGTGTCCTGGAGCGCAAAAAAAGGAAAAGAATAATAATAAAAGAAATAAATACATAAAAGATAAGGAGAAGAAAAGGGAAAAGGGAGAAAGGAGGGAAAATGACTGAAGTTCTGGTGTCACTGTGCTTATTGACGTTTCCAGAGAGAGAGTGATTAGTTGTAAATCTTTTACGAATGAAATCTTACTGCGCGTCATCAGGAGGGGATAAGTGAGAGGGAGAGGGAGAGAGGGAGGGAGAGGGAGAGTGAGAGGGAGAGGGAGAGGGAGAGGGAGAGCGGGGAGGGAGAGGGAGAGGGAGAGGGAGAGGGAGAGGGAGAGGGAGAGGGAGAGGGAGAGGGAGAGGGAGAGGGAGAGGGAGAGGGAGAGGGAGAGGGAGAGGGAGAGGGAGAGGGAGAGGGAGAGGGAGAGGGAGAGGGAGAGGGAGAGGGAGAGGGGGAGGGAGAGGGAGAGGGAGAGGGAGAGGGGGGGAGAGAAAGAGGGAAAGGGAGAGGGAAAGGGTAAGGGTAAGGGTAAGGGAAAGGGAAAGGGAAATGAAAAGGGAAAGGGAAAGGGAAAGGGAAAGGGAAAGGGAAAGGGAAAGGGAAAGGGAAAGGAAAGGGAAAGAGAGAGAGAGAGATAGATAGATAGATGGATAGATGGATAGATAGCTAGATAGAAAGAGAGAGAGAGAGAGAGAGAGAGAGAGAGAGAGAGAGAGAGAGAGAGAGAGAGAGAGAGAGAGAGAGAGATAATCATACAAATAAATAAATGAAAACACACATACATACACACACACACTCAAAGATAGAGAAACCATTAATAGTCGACGAGAGCTATCCACATAAATTTCAAAGCCAAAGACAAACAAACAAACAAACACACACACTCCCCTCTCCCCACCTCCCCCCTCCCACAGGCCCCCTCCCCCCCCTCCCACAGTCCCCCTCCCCTCCTCCCACAGTCCCCCTCCCCCTCCCGCACTCCCACAGTCCCCCTCCACCCCTCCCACAGTCCCCCTCCCCCCCTCCCACAGTCCCCCTCCACCCCTCCCATAGTCCCCCCTCCCGCACTCCCCCGCCACACCGGAATGTCCATTGGAAATCATGACATAATGAGTCTACGACATCGATTAAAGTCTGCAACACGTAGCGGGGAACTTGAGGTGACGGTTGCAATTGTTCGTGGAGCTCTGCATATAACGGCCGCTCCGGAGCATTAATGTTCTTTGTTTGATGAAATGTGTTTGTCATTGTGTGTCGGGTCATTTGTTTAATTACTTGAGTCCGTGTGTGTTTGTTTGTTTGTTTAGTTGTGGTATGGTTGTTTGTTCTATTGATTGATTCTTCTTTTGGTTTTGCATGGATATATTTTTTGTTTTATATATATATATATATATATATATATATATATATATATATATATATATATATATATATATATATATATATATATATATATGCATATAAATATATATATATATATATATATATATATATATATATATATATATATATACATATATATGTATATATATATATATATATATATATATATATATATATATATATATATATATATATATATGTGTATCTATGTATGTATGTATGTATGCATATATATTTGTGTCTGTGCGTGTGTGTTTATATATGTATATATACATACACAGACACAGACACATCTCTCCCTCATCCTTCCCATACCCCAACCCCCCCCCCCCCAACCCACCCACCAACGCCCCCCCACCCACCCTCTCACCCCCACCCAATCCGCCCACCCTCTCACCCCTACCCAATCCACCCACCCACACCTCATCCGCCCACCCCCCTAGTCCCCCACCCACCCAATCTCCAAGCCTGCCATTCCAGAAGGAACTCCGCCAGAACAAAAATAAAGAATGTTATTGTTTAAACTCATCAGGACTTTCAAGGAAACGTTCTGGAAACAAAGTTTGTTCCCTCTGCCTCTCCGCTGTTGCTTCAAGTACCTTAATATGATCCCCGACGCCTTGTTAGATGACTTGGCCAAAGATAGACTCCTCCGTCGAGAGGGGGAAGTTAACAAGCCAGCCGCAAGATCTCGTAAGATTTCGTAAGATTTCGTAAGATCTCGTGAGACTGATGATGATTATTATTTTTTTTTATGTTTGTTTTCGCTTTCTTCTTCTTCTTCTTTAAGAAATGCTCGTTTTTTGTTTTGTT
>BOPN01002034.1:0-2500 GCA_017312705.2 Penaeus japonicus | reverse complement strand
TGTGTGTATGTTTTTGTTAGTGTGTGTGTGTGATTTTGCTGTGTTTGTGTACCAAGTGTGTGCAAGGATGTGTATGTATGTCTGTGTGTGTGTGTGTACCGTCCTTGATGTAGCTACACACATTTTGTTCGTTTTCACCGTGGATCAGTCCTGTTGACGTGCCTGACACAGGATACGGTCGTGTGAAGGGAAGGCTGAAAAAAGCTAAATAACTTTCAAATAAAAATAGGGAGTGAAATGTGATATGAAGGGTTAACAACATCACGTCTGAATTTCTCTTTTATCTTTGCAATTGAAATTAAGAAACAAACTGATAGAGATATTGATAAGAATTTAGAAATGGCATGAACGGATTACTTGCAATGAAAAGATACATTTGCATAGTGCTGTTGGATACTGAATATTCATGTTTAATTTACTGTGAAATGAAGACCCTCTGTTATTCAAATCAAGTGTAATGTGATTGATTCATAAGGTTCTAATGACAAATGGTTTAGGGCTGTAATTAGTTTTATGACCTCGGGATTCTCGAGGTAGGGTTGTGTAAAATTTTCGCTCTGCTTTCTCTTTCTTTCTCTCTCTCTCTCTCTATTTCTCTCTCTCTCTCTTTCTCTCTCTCTCTCTCTCTCTCTCTCTCTCTCTCTCTCTCTCTCTCTCTCTCTCTCTCTCTCTCTTTCTCTTTCTCTCTCTCTCTCTCTCCCTCTTTCTCCCTCTCTCATTCTCTCTCTCTCTCCTTTCTACCCTTCCTTTTTTCTTTCTTCTCTCCTCTCTCTCCATCTCTCCCTCCCTCCCTCCTCTCTTTTTCTCCTTTTCTTTCTCTTTCCCTCAATCTCTCCCCTCTTTCCTTCTTATCTTTCTCTTTCTATCTGTCCACCTTTCATGTCTCCTCTCTTTTTTACTTTTTGTAAACTATTCCTCCTCCTCCTCCACCACCACCACCTCCTCCTCTTCCTCTTCCTCCCTCTTCTCCTACTCCTCCTCCTCCAACTCCTCTCCTCCTCCTCCCACTCCTCTCTTCCTTCTCCCACTCCTCTCCTCCTCCTTCTCCTCCTCCTCCTCTTCCTCTTCCTTTTCCTCCCCCTCCCCTCTTTCTCTTCCTCCTCCTCCTCTTCCACCTCCCCCTCCTCCTCCTCCTCCTTTTCCTCCTCCTCCTCCTCCTCCTCCTCCTCTTCCTCCCCGCCCTTCGCTAGTCAGTCGGCGATTAGTATCTTCGCCAGATGGGCGTGGGTGTCGCTATCTCATTCGCACTTTGAAGCTCATCTGTAAGCGGTATGGGTGAGGTAGAACATCTGATAAAAGTGTAGAAAATAACTGCATCATAAAAATATGTAATAGTTGCATAAACTCTGTATTAGATTTATCCCAAATTGCTAGTTTCTATTAGTTTTTTTTTTTAATGTTAAAGCAAAAAAAAAAAAAAAAAAAAAAAAAAAAAAAAAAAAAAAAAAAAAAAAAAAAAAATCTCTTTTCCAAGCACATGGCCCGTGACGACAAATATACATTTTTTGTCACTCTCTCCCTCGTGTTTGTTTTCCTACGTAGCTGCGCCCGGCTGCATCCCAGGTCGGAAATATGTAATTCTATCAAAACCCGAATTAACGCAGAAATAATTTATCACATCATACCATAAAGCGTATAAATACATTATATATCACTCGGTCTACAACTCATCCATTAACACGGAATTGGAGCTGACATATTTTCACAGTCCCTCCTGGCAACTCGGCGGATCGAACGAATGCACGCACGCACGCACGCACGCACGAACAGAAAATGTCGGGAGGCTGTCGGAAGGGGAGTGTAAACTATCTGTTTTTTTTTTTTTTTTTGTTGATAGTATTGTTAAGGGTGGTGCTGGTGTTTTTTTTTTCATTGTTGATACTATTGTTGAGGGTGGGGCTGGTGTTATTGCTTTTTTGTCGTTGTTTTTGTCGTGGAGGGTTTAACTTCTAATTGTGGTGGTGTTCATGTTAATTATCATGGTTTGTATTCATGTTTATATTTCTACTGCCTAGTCGGTGGTGGTAGATAGGCACTTGTGATTATGGTGGCACTGGTGTTCTTGTTTTTATTGTTGTTGTTGTTATAGTTAGTGTTTGTGGTGGTGTTTTTGTTTTTGCTTTTGTTATTGGTGGTGGTATTAGTGCCACTGTTGGCATTGTAGTTATAATTGGTGAAGTGTGCTTGTTTTTATTTGTTCTTATTACTATGGTGTTATTGTTTGTTATTTTTGTTGTTCATGTAATCACTCGTTACTGTATTGTTATTATTTATATGATTTACTTTTAGTATTGTTGTTAATGCTGTCGCTGGTCCTTTTATCAAGAGCAAGTAGTAAAATCCAAAAAAATAGTATCAGTAGTGTTACCATAATCTTTATACATATGTACACACACAGCCACACACACACACACACACACACACACACACACACACACACACACACACACACACACACACACACACACACACACACACACACACACAAACAAACAAACAA
>BOPN01002033.1:199249-204249 GCA_017312705.2 Penaeus japonicus | reverse complement strand
CGACGCCCTCGCAAACAACAAAGCAGAAGGAAATAAAAAAGAAAAAGAAAGGAATGAACGATAAATAAAAAACAAAAAACACCCCCGCCGCCCCCAAACACCCCCCCCCCCACACACACACAAAAAAAATAAGAATAAAAAGTACAAAACACAATTGAAAACAAAACATGAAATAGCTTGAGTTGGGCTTCAAGAAGAACGTTCATTTCGAACCACCAACCATCGCCAGGTGAGTGAGACAAGGTTGAATAGCAAAAGGAATCACGGGGTCCCATGACAATTGCGCTTCTCCTCTCTTCGTTGTTTACTTGAACGAGGTGTATCTTGTCTTCAAATGTCCTTAGTAGTTAATACATGATCAGTAAATTACTTCCGTTATTGTTGAGATAGTGAGTACACACGTTGACGTATGCTTTATTTTTGTTGGTTGTGGAGGTGGCATTGGGTTTATTTGATCTTAATTACTTCTCTTTCGCAATAATTTGAGTCTGTACCACCAATGCTACTATTATCTGTACTATTTGTCTGTTAGTGAGACTGCCAAACTTGTTTCCCTTGACTTGTTTTACGACAGTTGGGTGGTTAGGTGACTAGGCCTAAAAGAACTATATAATGTATTGAAAACCTGTTGAACGGAACTGATAACTTACGATTTTGCCCGTTCCTTCCTCATTTGCCCTCGTGCTAATATACATACGTGTATATATATATATATGTATATATATATATATATATATATATATATATATATATATATATATATATGAATGTGTGAATATATACACATATATATCTGTGTGTGTGTGTGTGTGTGTGTGTGTGTGTGTGTGTGTGTGTGTGTGTGTGTGTGTGTGTGTGTGTGTGTGTGTGTGTGTGTGTTCGTGCGCGCACACATATACATACATATTTATGTACATTCATACATGCCCCCCCCCACATATAAATAAGCACACACATGTTTATTAATTTATTAACAAGTATAAATGTATATAGAATAAGTATATATACTCTCTCTCCTTATATATATATATATATATATATATATATATATATATATATATATATATATATATATGTATGCACATATCTCTCTCTCTATCTATCTATTTATCTATTTTTTAATCTTTATATATATGTATATATATACATATATATGGATATATATATGTATATAGATATATATGTGTATATATACACATGTAAATGTACATCTATGTATGTATGTATAAATATATATATATGTATATATATATATATATATATTTGTACACACACACACACACACACACACACACACACACACACACACACACACACACACACACACACACACACACACACACAAAAAAAAAAAAAAAAAAAAAAATAAATAAATAATAAAAAAAATAAAAAAATAAAAAAAAACATCGCTGGGATTTGAGACAGCCAAGTTTAGTGGGTGGGACGATGATATTCAGATAACAGACAATGTAACATGACGTAGGCATTCGATAACTTTGTTCCATCCATAGATTATAGGTCGTGTCGTGGAAGGAGGTCACACTCCCCCCTCCCCCTCCCCCCCTCTGGTCTCGGGTCAAATTCCTTTCAGCTAAAATCGAAGGTGTTGCCATATCATGAAGCAGCTTAGTCTTACGGAGCGCACTTCCTGTGAAGATAAATACGCTGAGAACTTCCTTGAATAACTAATAGAACCTTTCTCTCAATCTGGTGAATTTGCACATGTCCTGATTAAGCTTGAACGGATTTCATTTCCTTCTTAAATAAATGAATAAGTTCTATTACAGTTGTACTGAATATCTGAATATTTCATTATGCTATGAACTGCTTGGGTTCAACACCGTTAGATCTACAGTGCATTTCTCTGTGTATCTTTGTAGTCAGTAATGTCTCTCCACGTTTCTACGTCTCTAACGCAATGATAATAATAATAATAATAAACTTCCATGTACTATTACATTCTATTTTATTCTGCTTGAGAAACAAAACAACTTCTCTCTACACATCAAACCTGTTCTTTCGTTCCAAGATGGGACACCCAGAGACGTTATGTTTCTGCTTATCCTATCTGAGTGCTTACTGAATGAAGCTGTAGAGGTCGGGATGGGCGCGCGTTGCCTCATTCATATTGAAAACTGATAATAGCAATGGCGAGTGAATAAATGACTAGATATGTGAAATCGATAATGATAACTGTTCTTGTAATATCCATCGTATTTTTGATAAGGATGATGACAGTGTAAATCATTATCATTATTATTATTGTGTCTTGTTATCATCCATCTTCTCTTTGGTAGTTTCATTTCTCGATATTGATATTGCCCTGACATTAATATCGCCATAAGTTTAGTCTAACTTTCAAGTTCACTACACAGGGCACTGAGGTTGTTTGCTGTGGGATACAAGGGGTTTGGAAATAGTTAGGGTCTTAAGGTCTTAACACTATTGATAAGACTGATAACAGGATCAACACCTAACAAAAAAAAAAAAAAAAATAATAATAATAATAACAATAAATAAATAAATAACTTTTTACCGCTAAATACCAATCAATACTTCTACTACTACAGTCACAACTGGTATCACAGCCACTGCCACTATCATTTGCTATCCCCATTCTCATTTCCGATCATATCCTTGTTCATAACCATATCACAGTGACATTACTATAACGATGCATACTAATAAAACCTTTTCCCACACAGGCGGAGATCTCTACATACCTGCTGGACTGTCCTCTGCAGTTTGTGTGTGACGTAGACGCGTGGGCCAACCGTGATCATGACTATTACGTGGAGCGCCTTGTCGCCTCGTGGTTCAGGTGAGACGCTGTCCTCGTTCCGTTCGGTGGGCTTGCAATAAAGTGTTGATTCATGTTGAAGGGATGAAGCGATGTATTTGTATTCACATATGTATAGGATGAATGATAAGTCGCTGCACTGTTTCACGCCCGTCTGTTCGGTGGGCTTGCAATAGAGTGTTGATTCCTGTCCAAGGGATGAAGCGATGTATTTGTATTTCTTCACATATGTATAGGATGAATGATAAGTCTCTGCACTGTTTCACGCCCGTCTTTGATTATCTTGATTATCTCCTTCAGCAAAGTTATTAGCTTTTAATAGGCTAACTTAATAGATTCTTTGACTTTGTCCTCTCTTTCCCATTGATACACTCACTGTCCCAACGACTTAACTTCCTTTCCTCCTTCAGAAACTCGAACCACACGTGGCAGCGTCCGGACGGCGATGTGTATGGAGGACGAGGCACCTGTAAGGAGATGTACCCCTGTCCGTTCGACGTGCAGGAGGTCGTCGGCATTCGCATCCCTGGCTCTAATGCCCTCCCCGGTGCCGAGGAAGAATCCTACTCCTTCTTCTAAGGAAGGATGGACGTTGTTTAGGATGATGGTGTACTAGAATAGATGTCGATGTCGTTTCCATCCGTCCAAATGGCTTTCTTGAATCCAGAGGGGGACGTAACTGATAGGCTGTCTACAAAGGGCATTTTGAAGTACGGATGACTCCCAGTCCAATAGGCATAAGTTCTTGTTCTCTGAAGGGAATGTTCTAGCCTGACTTCCCCATGGCGTGTAGTTATCTCTCTCCCCTTTTTTTCTAAGTGTTTACCTCTTTTGACACGCCCGTCGATGGGCTTTTGGGACATCTTTCCTCTAATTCTGTCCTCGGTTTCCTTTGGCTGTGGTGCTTTCTTCTTATGTACTTCCTTTCTTTAGACAGGCGATTCCATAGGTATTATCTCGCAATTGTTATCATCTCACTGGCAGAACATGTTCATCCTTTTCGTTTCACTTTAGGAACACTTAGATCCGCATCGCTCTAGGTAGAGTTATAATCGAAAGTGTCATTCCTACTTGTCGTACACCTGTAATGCATACGATTCATTGAGCTGATTTTCTTATCCAATTTATCTTATCTAATTTATTCAGTAGTCTGAATAGCCTGTCTCATGAGATGGCTGGTAAACATGAATATAACTGAAATATCCATTAAAGATTAAACTCCTTGGAAAACCTTTGAGCGAAAGTAGGTTTAATTACAGCGTTAATTTTCACAGGTGCTCATGTGACATGTATATCTGCCTTGATTATTTTCCACGCCTTTCTCTCATTTACACATTCATTTGCCTTTTTTTTAAAGGATATATTCATTAAACAGGAATTGGTAAAATATCAGATACATGCCAGTCATGTTGATTTTTACATAGTTTTACATTTTTTTTTTTTTTTTTTTTTTTTACAATAGATACCACAGCTAATAGATAAATGGTGTGAAATTGAAACAGAAAGAATAGATATCTGTTTCAAAGAGAATGATATACCCTTTAGTTCAGTGATTCGTATATATATATATATATATATATATATATATATATATATATATATATATATATATATATATATATATATATATAAATATGTATACATACATACATACATACATACATATATATATATATATATATATATATATATATATATATATATATATATATATATATACATAGTCTTACATGTATTTTACTACTACTCTTTCTCAGTAAGTTTTGTATAAACCAACGTAAACAGTTTTGTTCGTTACTATTCCAAAAAGCCCCAGTAGACCGGCCCTATCGCTAAGCATGAAAAATAAGCCTTATTGGAGATAATTACAAACTTAACCTTGGATCTACTCAAATCCGGGAATATCCAGCTTGACGTTCGGGATTCTCAAAACTTTGCTTTGTAAGAGTCTCAAATTACGAGCGTTTCCTTGTTGGTCAAATAAGCAGCATGTGCTTCATATGCCCAGGGTATTCTCTCACTTGAAAGTCAAAAACGAAATATATGTAAGAAATATTAAAAGAAGTGAGTCAGAAAGGAGCTCCGGCGGTGAACGAGTGCAATACCCGAGCTAAAGAGTTCAATCTCATTTAATGTTGAAAGGAAACTATGGCAGAGGTAGTTCTTTTATTTATTTTTTCTGTTGAAGGAAGAAAACAGT
>BOPN01002033.1:184249-186749 GCA_017312705.2 Penaeus japonicus | reverse complement strand
CTTAGGGGTAAATCTCCAGTTTTCGAAAAAAAATAAAAGATACTTCTGATCAAAATTTATTGATTCTAGAAAAATACATTTAAATCACAGAGACTCATTTTATTTACTTTATAGAAATAATGCCAAGAAAACAACACATCCACTTTTATCAGCATCTCAAAAAAACTATGTAGATGAATGAAAATTCCTTGATAAAAAAAAATGAATAATAAAAAAAAGAAAGAAGAAGAAGAAGAAGAAAAATATATACTCATAGACATGGGAGGGATAATACCCGTCAACAGTATAACAATATTACAGGGTATAACCCCCCCCTACCCCATCCAGATTCCCTTCTCAATAGAATGTGTAACATGACACTACTACCTCCTACTACAAGTAATCACAAAGAAAGGAGGCTACAGGGAGCACCAAAAAAAAAAAAAATAATAAAATAAATAAAAAAAATAAAAAAAAAATAAAAAATAAAAAAAAGCTCATGCGTTACTTTTTAGGCATCCATGGAGCTCAGTCTTTACCATTCTCCCCCTTCACATCTTCAATAAAGTGCTTAACAATACTTAATAAATTATATGGGAAAACTGAATAACATTTTTAACCCATTTTATTAAACAATAAATAAACACTCATACACACAGCAATGCTTAGTAATAGAAATCTCAAAATAGTCTTAGTTCCTACATGTTTAGACTTGTAATAATAAAATGTACAATCCCAAGGTTATAAAGATACAAATGGTAAGCAATACCCTTTTAAATTTACCATTAATACTATTATTCTCATAGCTTTCACCACTATAAATGAGAATTGATATTAGATGTGTTTTACAAATTGGAAATCGATCACAGAAATATTTATCATAAGTACGACGCCGAAATACTATACTATCTACTCTAGTTGATATCGGAATCCTTTCATATTAATGTTAATAAATTTCCATGCAAAAAAAAGGAAATATATATATATATACAATATATATATATATTATATATATGTGTACAGTATATATATATATATATATATATATATATATATATATATATATATATATATATATATATATATATGTGTGTGTGTGTGTGTGTGTGTTTGCTTGTGTGTGTGCGTGTGTGTGTGTGTGTGTGTATTAGATCTAGTTTGATTTTTATTATACATTACATAGATAATAATGCTGTTCATGCTATATCGGTGCTTTTTTTATAAACAAAACTCTCTGGGCGTCAAGGCTAGAGAGCATTACTGGAGGATGGGTGTAAATAACATGTGTATATATATATATATATATATATATATATATATATATATATATATATATATATATATATATATATATGCACACACACACACACACACACACACACACACACACACATATATATATATATATATATATATATATATATGTATATTATATATATATATATATATATATATATATATATATATATATATATATATATATATATATATATATGTGAATCACAAACACAGTAACGTGCACATGTGACACAACACTTGGCAGTATGTTAATACACATACATATATATATATATATACACACACACACACACACACACACACACACACACACACACACACACACACACACACACACACACACATATATATATATATATATATATATATATATATGTGTGTGTGTGTGTGTGTGTGTGTGTATGTGTGTGTGTGTGTCTTTGTGTCTCTGTGTGTGTGTATCTTTGAATATATGCATATAAATACTGTTTTTTGCTCGTTTTTTATTGTTACTTTCTCTCTTCCTGTCACTTTCCCATTTTATCTCTATGTTTACCCAACTTAGTGACCACTCTGTATCTCTATCACCACGATCCTTTAAGCCATTAATCTGTAATAGCTGATTAGTAATCCCACTCTCATCAACACACGATATTGATTGACAATTGACAAGATACGAGTAATAGACAAAAATAGAGCACTTTAACATCATTACTTATCTTTGGCTTGTGTTTAAATAAGCCAAAAAAAAAAATATATATATATATACATATATATATACATATATATACATATATATATTCCCGGAAACACAAGGATGTCATTCTGGTAACAAATGTGTGTAATTAAAGATCTTCTCTTGTAGATATTCTTCCGAAGTTGGAGAACAGCACAGCTCAACTAGCATTTGTATTTGTCTTTAATTTCTCTCTTGAATGATGCATATCGCATTTGATTTTCCTGTCAGAACGAGAGAGAGAAAAAAAACATGTAAATAACCAAATATCGTGATCACTGTCAAAATACAAAGATAGAAGAGAAACAGATAAACATACACAGAGCCACGAACACTTGTATAGACATATTTATCCATACACACACACACACACACACACACACACACATACACACATAAGCACACAAATACACACCTATACTCTATCCATGGACACACACACACACACACACACACACACATACACACATAAGCACACAAATACACACCTCTATATATATATATATA
>BOPN01002033.1:156872-161872 GCA_017312705.2 Penaeus japonicus | reverse complement strand
ATTACGTAACTTGCGATATATTACGAAATAGAAGCCTAAAGCCTACTTGAAGATACATCGCTCAAACGACCGGAGGCCCAGTCAGAGCACCTGGTCGCGGCTGCCATAGGAAGTCTAAATTTGTCCTACTTCCTCGCTTTGCAGGATTTCTTTGAAGGCGAAATTCCGACTGCATGACTTTTGTTTTTGTTTTTATTTTGTTGTTCTCCGTTCGTTTTATTATTTCTGATATCACTATTATGCATTTCATGTTACTCTCTTGTCTGTCTTATACTTGTAATTGATGTCTTTAGATCCTCTTTATTTCATGTCGATTGCACGTTAATGAATCGAAAAGGAAATTATATTATTTTTTTTTTTTTTACCTTCATAACCTTATGGCATTATACGCACACACCAGTGTATAAAGAGAAGCCAAAACAACAACACGGAGCCGGATTAAAAAAAAAAAACATAAATCCCTGCCGATCCTTTGAGAAAAAAAACACGGAATCCTTTCCTACTTATCTGCCGACCTTCTGTTTCTCGGAGAATGGAATAAAGGCGATGAAATGAAGGAGCAGCAGCGCTTGTCTTGGGAGACCACGGTTGGCCAAACTGTTCCCGGTCACGTAGGGAAAACCGCATGTATTGCTCAAGTTACAGGCCAATTTCACCCTTATGATTCAATTAAGCTTTGACGAGCCCGTGAGAGATGGATCGTCCTTTGCACTCCCCCAGACAACCCCACGTCTGTCAAACTTTTCAAACTTCTGCGTTACTGTGTTGTTTACGGGGGGGAGGGGGGGGGATATAGAGTAGGAAAACAATAACGCCCGCACTCGTAGGGCACAGAATGCGTCTCCTGATACGATTTTCGGTGCGTTGGAAGTGACTGAGGGAAACTATACCTCCATTTTCCTCTCATGCGGCAGAGCGAGTCAGAAGCACTGTGTCCTCACATCGGCGAGAGACGAGAACGTGTCTCATGGTCGACGCACACCCCTGGCATTGGCACGACTGGCCCGGCTTTCGGTGGTGGGATGGGCATAGACTGCCGCTCAGCCAGGCAGGATGACCGTCATGGCCGTGTTATTGTTCCTCATTCAGGAGCAGGACACGTGTGTACATCCCTGATCAGCTAACCCCCCTCCCTCCTCCCCCCAACCGTCCTATCCACCTTCCCTTCCCTTCGGCTTCGGCTTCGGCGTCAGGCCTCGACGTAGCGCCACGTAGCCCCTCCGTCGGGAAATGCGTGCCATCGCCTCCCTTCTCCGTACTCCCCCTAACCCTGGTGGTGCCCCGCTGTGCCCCCTCCCCCCTCCCCCCTCCCCCGTCACACATCTCCTCCCTCCCTGGCGGTGCCCCCCTGTGCCCCTTCCCCCCCTCCCCCGTCACACATCTCCTCCCTCCCTGGCGGTGCTCCCCTGTGCCCCATCCCTCCCCCTACCCCCGTCACACATCTCCTCCCTCCCTGGCGGTGCCCCCCTGTTCCCCCTCCCCTCCCTCCCCCCCTGCCCCGTCACACATCTCCTCCCTCCCTGGCGGTGCCCCCCTGTGCCCCATCCCTCCCCTCCCCCCGTCACACATTCCCTCCCAACCCTGGCGGTGCTCCCCTGTGCCCCATCCCTCCCCCTGCCCCGTCACACATCCCTCCCTGGCGCGGTGCCCCCTGTCTCATCCTCCCCTCCCCGTCACATATCTCCTCCCTCCTGCGGTGCCCTGTGCCCCTCCCCCCCCCTACCCCCGTCACACATCCCCTCCCAACCCTGGCGGTGCCCCCCTGTGCCCTCCCTCCCTGGCGGTGCCCCCCCCTGTGCCCCCTCCCCTCCTCCCCCTCTGCCCCCCTGCCCCCCGTCACACATCTGTATAGCGATTGGGACCCGATTCCCTGGTCGCGGGTTATAACGGCCACTCATAGGCGCTCTCTTCGTCTCGACGGCGCCATTGCTATGGATCACCGCATAAGACTGCAGACCACGATCTCACTACGAATCTTACACCGGGACATCTCGTCGCCGCAGTGTGTGTTAAGTGCTTCTCTTGCTCTTCCTGCATTCGGTGTCGTCACGAGAGAAGCAGACGTCACTAAGCCTTACGGAAATGTTACCGCTGCACGTCGAAAGTCCCCCTCCCGCCCCCCTCTCCCCCAGCCGTCACGTCACTTTATATATAGAATTCCCAGCTGTCATCCGCAGTGACGCAGCAGTATTTCCTTTAAACCAAGCAACACTATTTCCTACGCTGCAGATACGGCATTTGAAATAAGGCTTATTGCAACAGTATTGCAGATTATCAACAATGAATCATTTTGTATCGTATCAACAAGTATTACCGAAGTGATGAGTGAAGTTGAAAGGGGAATTACCAAATTAGAGATATGTGCAAAAGCAATCTTGCATAATGTGCTTCCAAGGGTCGTGGCAGGAAATGCAATTGCTTGCTTGTTGTCTTTAGTTTGTTAACCCATTGGCGACGGGGCGCCTAACGACCTAACTGGGCGGTTAAGATGCGTCATTTACATATGTGAAGTCTCGTTCATACCTTTATCAACATCTGTCATTATGACATTTGTTTAGTAATAAACTTGCAAGCTCAGCTGTAAAAGTCGTAGATGATTTTAGAAACGTAATGCAATTTATTTTGAATTAAACGGTGTAATCAATAAAGGCCTCCAATTAATGAATAATTTAAACTTAAAGTTGGCTATAAATTTATAAGCTAATGGATTACAAGTCAGAGAGTACAAAAGGTTTATAAGGATTCACACACACACATACACACACGAACACAAACACATGAACACACACACACACACACACACACACACACACACACACACACACACACACACACACACACACACACACACACACACACACACGTACACAAACACACGAACATGAACACACACAGGATATATTGCGACAATTATGATAAAGATCAAATAATAGAATTTAAAAAAATACAGAAGGTTTGTTCCCTCTCACTTGAATTTGCATATATACCCACTGAATCACGTGACAATCGTTGCAAGAGTACGAATGAGAATATATACAATACGTACAATACATGTAATCTCAATGATAGATTAGTAATTGACGTTTTATCATTATATTCTCACGAAATTGTAACGGAACGTTGATTACATATCTTGTGTTGTGTAATTATCCGTTCTCATTCACACCTTTTCTACGAGTCACGTGATAACGAAGATAACAGCATGCATTTATAATTATTATTATTATTTTTTTTTATATAACGAGGAGGATTACATAATTTGTTATTTGATAACAATCGTTGTGATAATTTCGATTTGCATTTCCGTGTATTGCACTCGGAAAGAGGGGAAGAGGGGAGTCTGGAGAGGGGGTGAGGGGAAAGGGAGAGAGGGAGTGGGGAGGGGAGTCTGGAGTGGGGAGGGGAGTGGAGGGAGGGGAGTCTGGAGAGGGTGAGGGGAGTGGAGGGAGGGGAGTCTGGAGAGGGAGAGGGAGAGGGGGAGGGGGGAGGGGGAGTGGAGGGAGGGGAGTCTGGAGAGGGAGAGGGAGAGGGGAAGGGGAGAGAGGGAGTGGGGAGGGGAGTCTGGAGTGGGGAGGGGAGTGGAGGGAGGGGAGTCTGGAGAGGGTGAGGGGAGTGGAGGGAGGGGAGTCTGGAGAGGGAGAGGGAGAGGGGAAGGGGAGAGAGGGAGTGGGGAGGGGAGTGGAGGGAGGGGAGTCTGGAGAGGGAGAGGGAGAGGGGAAGGGGAGAGAGGGAGTGGGGAGGGGAGTGGAGGGAGGGGAGTCTGGAGAGGGAGAGGGAGAGGGGAAGGGGAGAGAGGGAGTGGGGAGGGGAGGCCTGGAGTGGGGAGGGGAGTGGAGGGAGGGGAGTCTGGAGGAGGGTGAGAGTGGAGAGGGAGTCTGAGGAGGGAGAGGGAGGAGTGGGGAAGGGGAGAGTAGCGGGGAGGGAGTGGAGGGAGGGGAGTCTGGAGAGGGAGAGGGGGTGGGGGAGAGAGGGAGTGGGGAGGGGAGTGGAGGGAGGGGAGTCTGGAGAGGGAGAGGGAGAGGGGAAGGGGAGAGAGGAGTGGGGAGGGGAGTCTAGAGAGGGAGAGGGGAGAGAGGGAGTGGGGAAGTCTTGTTTCTCTCCCAAAATTATTCCAAATTCTTCTGGAGTTTTTTTTTCTTTCTTCCTTTCTTTCTTTTTTTCGAGAAGAGTTTTCTTATTACAGACAAGGCTTGGTCTCTCCTCTTCTCTTTTTACTCTCTTTTTACTCTATTGTTCTCTCCTCTACTCTCCTCTACTCTGCTCTCGAGTGCTCTCTTCTACTGTCTTTTGCTCTCTCTTTCTCTTTTGTACTTTCTTTCGTTTTCTCTTCTCTCTCTAAATCTCTTCTACTGTTCCTCCTGATATTTGTTTCAACGTTCTCTCCTATTCTATCTTCTACGCTCTTTTTTTTACTCTATTCTGCTCTCTCTTCTACATTTTCTTTCTTTTCTCTTTCGTTTTCTTTATGTCTACCTGTCCGTCCGTCCGTCTGTCTGTATCTCTCTCTCTCTCTTCGTCTACTCTCTCATCTCCCCATTCCCATTCCCTCTCCCACTTTCTCTCCGTCCCTTCCCCTCCCCAACCTTCCATCATCCCTTCCCCTCGTCCGTCCCTCCCCTCCCCCATCTTCCATAGAGATAGAGAGAGAGAGCGAGAGAAAGAGATAGATAGATAGATAGATAGATAGAGAGAGAGAGAGAGAGAGAGAGAGAGAGAGAGAGAGAGAGAGAGAGAGAGAGAGAGAGAGAGAGAGAGAGAGAGAGAGAGAGAGAGAGAGAGAGAGAGAGAGAGAGAGAGAGAGAGAGAGAGAGAGAGAGAGAGAGAGAGAGAGAGAGAGAGAGAGAGAGAGAGAGAGAGAGAGAGAGAGAGAGAGAGAGAGAGAGAGAGAGAGAGAGAGAGAGATAGGTAAAGAGAGAGAGAGAGAGAGAGAGAGAGAGAGAGAGAGAGAGAGAGAGAGAGAGAGAGAGAGAGAGAGAGAGAGAGAGAGAGAGAGAGAGAGA
>BOPN01002033.1:146872-149372 GCA_017312705.2 Penaeus japonicus | reverse complement strand
GAGCGAGAGAGAGAGAGAGAGAAAGAGAAGTAAAGAAAGCGAGAAAAAATATTACCTGGCAAACAAACAAACCTTCAATAATCTCCTCGGGTGTGTCTTTAAGGATTGACAGGACCCTTCCTCCTACTTACCCCCCCCCCCTCCTATCTCTCTCTCTCTATTTCTCTCTCATTCTCTGTCTCTTTTTGTCTCCCTTCTTTTCTTTCTCTCATTCTCTGTCTCTCTATATCTCTTCTTTTCTTTCTCTCATTCTCTGTCTCTCTATTTCTCTTCTTTTCTCTCTTTCATTCTGTCTTTCTATCTGGGTTTCTCTCTCTCTGTGTCATTCTGTCTGTCTGTCTTCCCCCGCCCCCCCCCTCTCTCTCTCTCTCCCTCTCTCTTATTCACACATCTAGGTGTATGTAAGATATATATATTTCTCTTCTTTATTCATGTATAAGTGTGTGTGTTTGAATGTATGCTTGTACGTACACACACACACACACACACACACACACACACAATGTACACACGCACACACAC
Organism: Penaeus japonicus; assembly: GCA_017312705.2. NCBI lineage: Eukaryota > Metazoa > Arthropoda > Malacostraca > Decapoda > Penaeidae > Penaeus > Penaeus japonicus. The sequence goes on along the minus strand of BOPN01002033.1, from coordinate 148,850 downwards.
ACGTACACAAACACACGAACACACACACACATACACGCACACAAACACACGAAGATGTACACACGCACACACACGTACACAAACACACACACACACACGTACACAAACACACGAACATGAACATACACACACGTACACAAACACAAGAACATGAACACACACACACACACACACACACACACACACACACACACGCACACACACACACACACACGTACACAAACACACGAACACACACACATACACGTACACAAACACACGAACATGTACACACGCACACACACGTACACAAACACACACATACACATACACAAACACACGAACATGTACACACGTACACACACACACACACACACACACACACACACACACGCGTACACAAACACACGAACATGCACACACCCACACACACATACACAAAGACATGAAAACACACACACACGCACATATGGACGAATAGACATAGACCACTACACACACACAAACTTACGCGTGCACACACACACACACAATTACACACAATACACACACGCACACACAGTTACACACAATGCACACACACACACACACACAATCACACAACACACACACACATAACACACACGCACACACAATTACACACAATGCACACACACACAATTACACACAATACACACACACAATTACACACAATACACACACATACAATTACACACAATACACACACACACACACAATGCACAGACACAGACCAACACTACACACACAACAAACATAATACACACACACATACCAACACTACACACACATAGACACACACAGACATACAAACACACATATAAACATACACAGCACTATGCACACTACACACAAACACACACGTGGGCACACACACCCACACAATTACGAAAAAATACACACACATACACACCCACATAATTACAAACAGTACACACACATATAGACACATACAAGCACACATAGATACACACATCGCACTACACACACCACACACACTCACTCACACATACACACTCTCTTTCTCACACACACACACATTCTCTCACACACACACACACTCACACACACATACTTTCACACACACACACTCTCTCTCTCTCACACACTCTCTCACACACACACACACACTCTCTCACACATACACACTCTCTTTCTCACACACACACACATTCTCTCTCACACACACACACTCTCTCTCTCTCTCACACACTCTCTCACATTCTCTCTCACACACACACTTACACACACATACTTTCACACACACACACTCTCTCTCTCTCTCACACACTCTCTCACACACATACACACTCTCTTTCACACATATGCACACTCACACTCACACACACACTCTCATACATATACTCTCTCTCACACACACACTCTCTCTTTCACACACACTCACACACACACTCTCATACATATACTCTCTCTCACACACACTCTCTCTTTCACACACACTCACACACACACTCATACTCTCTAATACACACACTCTTTCACACACTCATACTCTCTCATACACACACTCTTTCACACACTCACACACACACACACATATACACACATAGATACACAAAACAAACATTAGAGAGAGAGAGAGAGAGAGAGAGAGAGAGAGAGAGAGAGAGAGAGAGAGAGAGAGAGAGAGAGAGAGAGAGAGAGACGTATATTCACAAGTAAATTCACAAATGAACAATAATAACATCTAAATGCATGTATACGGCGACTTAACCTCATTACTTGGTCATCTCACACACACTAGAACATAATTGATAATAAAGACTAGAGAGTTTAGAAAAAGGCGACAATACTTGGTAATCAGACTAGAAAAAGGCGACAATACTTGGTAATCAGACGAGAAAAAGGCGACAATACTTGGTAATCAGACTACAAAAAGGCGAAAGCTCTTGGTAATCAGACGAGAAAAAAGGCGACAATGCCCAGTAATCAGACAGACAACATGTCTTCTTCTCACAAG
>BOPN01002033.1:134372-136872 GCA_017312705.2 Penaeus japonicus | reverse complement strand
GTTCTGTCACGGTCGTTCGTTGTTAATGAAGATTGTTAATGAAGATTGATGGTGATGCTGGTAAGAAGGGTGATTGGAATAATGATGATAATAACAATGATTATAAGAATTGGGATAGTAATGATAATAGCAAAAGTAATAATGATAATAGTATTAACATGAAGAATAATGATATAGATGACGTTTATGACTTTTATCATAAATTATAATGATGTTAATGTTGGTGACTCTAGAATTCTGTACATGCAAGGAGACCAGCACAAGGCCATAGAGTACAATGCACGCTGCAGTATTGCAAGGTGGGCTAGGAATCTTTGTCCTGCAGGATGGCTATATATCCATTTCAATGTTTTCTATTTCGATTTTTCTAATTCGATCTAGCACAAGACCAATGACTTTTTTCGACTTTGACAAGTTTATTGAGACAAGAGGCTACTTACAGTGCAATAAAGACAGCGTCAGATTCGGGTGGTATTTTTGTGCTCCAAAAGACATTATCAAGAGACGAGCCCAAGCAACTAAGTCAGACCACATGGGCTGATTTTGAACTTGACACAGTAGACCACGCCAGGGACTCAAAAAAAAAAAAAAAAAAAAAAAAAAACGGATTCTGACGATTTTGCTTAAGTATTTGGGAAAACCGATACATCCTTCTCCTTATTTTCCTTATTCATCTTTAATAGAACTCTCTGTCACTCTCTTTACTGAAAGACATCGCAGTTTTCGACTAAATTCAGTGTTTCCTGAAGGGGAGTTAACTGCCAAGGTTTAGTTATTTTCCCGCGCAGTATTTACGGTTGTTTACAGGAACCTATGTATGCTTATTTGTCTAGGTCAGTGGTTGCATGACGTCATGTCTACCTTCCTTCAGAGGCTACAGAATGTTCATTGTGGGTCCAGTGACAGTAGTGATGATGATAATGGTGGTGGTGGTGATGGTAGTGATGATGATAGTGGTGGTGGTGGTGATGATGATGATGATGGTGGTGGGATGATAATGTGATGGTAAAGAGGATGATGATGATGATGGTGGTGGTGGTGATGATGATGATGATGGTGGGATGATAATGTTGATGGTAAAGAGGATGATGATGATGATGATGATGATGGTGGTGGTGGTGGTGGTGGTGATGATGATGATGATGGTGGTGGGATGATAATGTTGATGGTAAAGAGGATGATGATGATGATGATGATGATGGTGGTGGGATGATAATGTTGATGGTAAAGAGGATGATGATGATGATGATGATAGTGGTGTTGGTGGTGATGGTGGTGGTGATGGTGATGATGATGATGATGGTAGTGGTGGTGATGATAATGTTAATGATAACGCTCACCTACATCTCATCTAAACATTTTTTATGAGGGTGATGATGTTGTGATGAGTAGTGCTGCTGATGATGATACTGAAGGGAGGAAGAGGGAGGGGAGGAGGGGCAGGTGGGGAGGAAAAGGAGGAGGAGGAGGAGGAGGAGTGCCGAGGATGATGGTAATGATAAACTTTTTGACAATAATAAAACTCTCAACTTTCGGTTCAATCGCACATTATTGTATTCACTTTAAAGATAGATAAATTAATCAATAAAACACAAAATGCAACAGATAAACAAAACAAATGAAATAATCAGTGCAAAATAACCCACCACCTTCTTGTCTCCCTTCAGTCATAACAATGATGATAACAATAACATCCTAATAATACAATAACAACAACGAAACAGAAGCAAAATAATAATAATCACACCAATAACAATAATAACAAACGGTAAAAGAACCAGATGAATCATTATAATGACGTTAATGATAATCTTAATAGTGATAATGAAGACGGTGATGATAACACAAATAATGTTGATATGTTGATGATGATAACAATAACGCTGTTGATGGTATTGATAATGACAATAGTGGTGCTAGTAACAACAATGTTAATGAAGATTGATGGTGATGCTGGTAAGAAGGGTGATTGGGATAATGATGATAATAACAGTAATTATAAGAATTGTGATAGTAATGATAATAGCATCAGTAATAATGATAATAGTATTAATATGAAGAATAATGATATTGATGACGTTTATGACAATGGGCGATACTTATATCATAAATTATAATGATGTTAATGTTGGTGATTCTCATTCTCTCTCTCTCTCTCTCTCTCTCCCTCCATCTCTCTCTTTCTCTTTATCTCCCTCTCTCTATATATATATATATTATCTATCTAATACCAACATAATTATCATTACTATGAACATTTTTATCATCATCATGGTAACCACAGAAAAAAAACACAATTGTAACAAAAATAATGATGAAAATTGTGACTCTCCTCTCTCTCTCTCTCTCTCTCTCTCTCTCTCTCTCTCTCTCTCTCTCTCTCTCTCTCTCTCTCTCTCTCTCTCTCTCTCTCTCTCTCTCTCTCTCTCTCTCTGTCTATCTACTTGAGCTGCCAACTAGGTTGAACTCTGAACATTCTTCAAGTTTAAATCTCATGATT
>BOPN01002033.1:121872-126872 GCA_017312705.2 Penaeus japonicus | reverse complement strand
GAGTACAGAATAATGTATATCATGGCCTAATGTATAGAGTAATGTCTTTATTTCATGCCTTAATAGGTAATAACTATTTTGAGATATATCCCCTCCTTAAATATCGTTTAAGTGTGACTCAACAAGGCTAAAAAAATAAAATATGTAAAATGACATCCGTTCCTAACATGATTAACAATTTCATGAGCTTTATCATTTATTTTACTTATATATTCTGACTTCCTCCCAAACTTGATATACTCAAAATTACAAAAGAATGACTAATGTAAACTCAGTGCTTATTACCAAACATATATATATATATTTTAAAGATAACTATAAACACAATCACTGACTTTAAGATGTAACTTCGACTTGCACAAAGTTTGCTAAAAATATCAAGGGGAGATTTTGCAAGGCTAGCAGAGAAGTGATGAAGTGATTAAACGTAATGGTGCATTTACTACTTTTAAAGTTGAACATTACTCGAGACGAATAAGAATATTAATGCAATCACCAATATAAGAGTTATTTCAAAATCCTACGTCTGCGCTTACGAAATTTTTGCCCGAGCGACCTAAGCAAAACGAATTGAAACAAACAGACAATGAATAGATCTAGCAAGCATGTTTACGCTAAACTCGCTCGGCTTTTATGTCGGTGTACGCTTTATTTCTACCAATGTCCTCGATTAAGCCATGGATTTCACAGTAACTGCCTATGGCTATTTCATAGCTTGCTACTTAAACATACAGAAATAGAAGATATATATGAATCATTGAATGAGAAAACTATTTACTAATAGGAACATTTCTCCCTTTATTGACATGGGCCGTCTTCATGGATCGAATTTACACCGGTTCAAATTTCTTTCCTCTAGTTTAGCAAGATGGTTTAACGTAGAAGACTCAATATAGGTATTCACCTTTACGTCTTGTATGATTCAGTCAGTTATGTGTAGAATTAGGCCGTAAATACAAGGAACGTGGCTAGAGAGAACATGAACTTTTCTTGTTACATATCTAACAAAAAGTTTTGTTTTACTCATTCAAATTAGTGAATTTAAGCCTGTTTTGCCTTTTTGATTACAAAAAAAGGTGGATGATATTAAATTTGAAAAAAAATGGATCTAAACGAAGGTAATGCAGAAAGTGGAAAGATATATATATTTTTAAGTCAACTTTAGCTTTCAGGTAAAGGATCAGTGTTTTGAACAAGCATTTTGTGTGCAGGATTCAAGACGATTTATTCACACGGTCTCATTTTTTTTCTTTTTCAAATATACTCCAAAAAGGCTAGAATAATTATTTCCACAGCCATCCCTATTTACTGCCATCACAAATCTTTGAATTTCGGTGATTTGGCAACACTGGGTAATCACTCTAAACATTTAACACTACCGATTCGTTCTTATCGTCCTAAAAAACTATCACATCATAAAGCTACTGTGGTCTCTGGAAAATGCTATAGAAAGTATGTTACATTCAACTTCATTGTGCTGAAAGTTTTATTTAGAGATCAATCTTATTTTTATTTTATTTCTTCTTTCTATTTCGTTGAAAACAAAAATTGTCTTTGTATTCATTTGGCAAATTTGCCAAAGGTGGTTTTTGTATAGTGGAAGTCTGTAAATAGCCTTACAGTGGCCTCTAAAGACTATCATTTTTTTGTCTTCAATACATCTTCCATATGATGTGTGGAAAAATCTGTCTTGTGGAATATGTATGTTGAAAAATCTGTCATGGGGTACATAGAAGTCAACAATCTGCCAGACGGAATATGTAGACTGTCAAAATCAGGACCCTTGGCCTTGAAATACGTCGTTCTAGATAAAGTTGTTACAGTTGGATGAGGTTCAATTGCAGAAGCACTGTAAATACCAAAGGCCCCATCGGTGGTAAGCCCCATCGGTAGTAAGCCCCATCGGTGGTAAGCCCCTTCGGTGGTAAGCCCCATCGGTGGTAAGCCCCATCGGTGGTAAGCCCCATCGGTGGTAAGCCCCATCGGTGGTAAGCCTCATCGGTGGTAAGCCTCATCGGTGGTAAGGCCCATCGGTGGTAAGCCTCATCGGTGGTAAGCCTCATCGGTGGTAAGCCCCATCGCTGGTAAGCCCCATCGGTGGTAAGCCCCATCGGTGGTAAGCCCCATCGCTGGTAAGCCCCGTCGGTGGTAAGCCCCATCGCTGGTAAGCCCCATCGCTGGTAAGCCCCGTCGGTGGTAAGCCCCATCGGTGGTAAGCCCCATCGGTGGTAAGCCCCATCGGTGGTAAGCCCCATCGGTGGTAAGCCCCATCGGTGGTAAGCCCCATCGGTGGTAAGCCCCATCGGTGGTAAGCCCCATCGGTGGTAAGCCCCATCGGTGGTAAGCCCCCATCGGTAGTAAGCCCTATCGGTGGTAAGCCCCATCGGTGGTAAGCCCCGTCGCTGGTAAGCCCCATCGGCGGTAAGCCCCATCGGCGGTAAGCCCCGTCGGTGGTAAACCCCATCGGTGGTAAGCCCCATCGGTGGTAAGCCCCATCGGTTGTAAGCCCCATCGATGGTAAGCCCCATCGGCGGTAAGCCCCATCGGTGGTAAACCCCATCGGCGGTAAGCCCCGTCGGTGGTAAACCCCATCGGTGGTAAGCCCCATCGGTGGTAAGCCCCATCGGTTGTAAGCCCCATCGATGGTAAGCCCCATCGGCGGTAAGCCCCATCGGTGGTAAACCCCATCGGCGGTAAGCCCCGTCGGTGGTAAACCCCATCGGTGGTAAGCCCCGTCGGTGGTGAAAGATGGCCTGTGACGTGTGACGCACCAGCTGCTTTAACTGAAATCATGAGAAATAGTGGCCCTGTTTCTTTATAGTTAGGCATAAACATTTTTTTATCTGATAAGTCCTAACGAAGACGCCTCGAAAAGTCCGCTAAATTAACCTCTTCACAGAGTTTACGAATATTATCTCTTTAAGTGAGGGAGATAAGGTGCTCGCCTTATTCCCATTAACATATGATAAAATTACTATGCATTGGAAAGGTTCGTATCTCATAGTGTGATCTAATAATTGGGTTTGAATACTTGGTGAAAGTTCGCTGTGAAATTGAATTATATCATATAAACATACTAGGGAATTGCAATTAAAGAGAGGCCGATTCTGGTCCTATAAATGAAATTTCTCAGTTTTGTATCGTTGAAGGTTCTGGGAAAATGGACTCTGGGCATAGTGCCATTTTACTTTTTCCGTAAATTAAGTATATAGGATTTTCTTTGGGAAATAATTGTTCAAGTATTCTCGCTCACATGATAAATGTCTCTTCCCCAGAATGAATAAAAAAAAACAAAAAGCAACAGTTAAGATCTTTCATTAGAATGATGACTTATTCTGGAAATTCATATCTACTCTTGCAGATATCTTGCCTCCAGTTGATGCTTCATCAAAGAACCACAATGGTAATAAACATAGATGGACTTAAGAGCAAATAAAAAGGATAAATTTCCTTTATATTAAACTTGCTATTGCTAAATTCTGACTTTTCCAGATTATTTAAGGACGTTCTACTTAAAAACAGATGCCTCTGATACTGGTTTAGGTCCAGCCTTATTATGGAAAGTAGATAACATTTTAATGCCTATATGAGTTATGCCCTGAAATAGAGAGAAAGGAGATATACAGGTATCATTTTGGAAAATTAATGAATTTTATCACTGTCTGTATGGTAGAGAATTCATTCCACAAACCGACCAGCAGTCCTCATCTTATCTAAGGTACATGGAAAAAAAACGGAAATGGTAGATTTATAAGGTGGTGCCTGTTATTGCAAGCACTTTTCTTTAACATAGAGTATATTAAAGCGCTAGATAACCTAGAGACCGATATTCCAAGTAGATGTTTATTGAATGAAACCCCAGTTAGAATGGAGGGTTATGTGAAGGGCTGAGATTGTGGTTTCATGCTCGTCGCTGTAACTGTAGCAGTGGTTGCATTCGCTGTATTGCATGTGTATCCATTTGTTTACCACATCCAAACCGTGAGCCCGAATCAGTTCATAACTCCTCAGCTTAGCCGAGGTCGAGAGCCACTCGCTGGTATCGTTGGTCACGTGACTCTGGTCTTCGCTTCACTCAACTACAAGTATTGTGTGTGTCTATTATTTATCTATTTTGGTGTAAGTGAAAATCGAAACACTAGGGTAGAAAAGATATCGGTAATATTCAATAGGTACTGAAATTCACAGTTAACCCGAGGTCACTCTTCTAACGATAAATGATTATTAAAATATTTGAGTCATTGAAATAAGGTGTTTCAAGACCTATCATGCCGAACGTAGGTCCCGACAAAAACGTGAAGCCCTTGTGTTACTTATTTGTTAGTGATATTGCAAGTTGCATTTCTAACACTTCAGCGGACCTTGGTACAGAAATTATTTGAGTTGATGATATGTTGTCATACAGGTAAAGATGTGGATTAAGGATGAATATATAAATAACCCTCGTCTGCAACCTTTCATAGTAGGATTTAATTCAGAAGAAAAAGATTCAACTGTCTTCATTTCGCTTCACTGCTAAAATGTCCGCAATTAAAAAAAAATTTGTATTACTCAATTTCCTAGCATTATTTTTTTTCTATTTACAGGTTCTGCACATGGCCAGCCTTCATCCAATCTTCAAAACCGAGTCCAGTACTTATATATGTATACGATGTGGCGACTGTGTCGGGTAAGTATCTCATTGGTAGTTTCATTAACCTTTCGTAAACTGTAACCCAAAAGATATATATATATATATATATATATATATATATATATATATATATATATATATATATATATATATATATATATATATATATTTTTTTTTTTTTTTTTTTTTTTTTTTTAATTTAACTTCATAAGACCGATTTAAAGGTAGCCACGCAATACCCACGCGCGGGTATATATAGTTTCTAAATACAAATTCGTTTGGGTTTAAACAAAACAACCATCGAGACGCATTTTGATCATGATTGTATCGGCCAATAAGTGATATGTCGTTCGTTTCCTAAGAATTT
>BOPN01002033.1:109372-116872 GCA_017312705.2 Penaeus japonicus | reverse complement strand
ACTCCTATAAGGGTCCCATGAACAAAAAAAAAAAAAAAGAAAAAATGAGAAGACAGGGGGTTTAATTTTGTTCCTTTGCCACAGTTCTGAATGCAGACATGTGTTTACAAGAAAACATTCCATTGAATTCATTGATACAAAAAAAAAAAAAAAAAAAATATATATATATATATATATATTGTTCTAGACAACCAAACTGATGTGAGAAGATGGTAGAATGTAGTAACGCATTTTTAATATATAACAAACTGATGTTACACTACTCTATTCAAATCCACACAACTGACCTACCAAAATTCTTTCTGGTGGATTTACTGAAGCCAAGGAAAAGAAGATTGTGAATGAATATTTAAGTCAAATCGTACTAGTCAATATACTAACTAATTGGAAGTGCTCATATCCCTTGCAAAAAGTTTATTTAGAAGAATTTTTGGTTGAAACTTTCAGAGCTGAAGTGAAGCTTACTGCTATTCTGGCAGAAGGATGAAATCAAAGTATATGGTACAGTTGCCAACAAAAAATATGTCTCACTCATGGATGGCCCAGAATGGGAACTCTATACTTTTTTAGGTTTAATTTTGTACTTTTTTATTATTACCATTTGGCATAAAAATGTACAAAGAAAGACACACACACACAGGGCTAATGGTATCTGTATTTGAGAGAATGGGCGGTGTATATGCATATGACCGATTCACTATTCACAATCATTTCAAACTCTGGATAAAATATATATCTTATATTTTTTTTTTTTTTCAAATATTAGTATCCAGCTATCACTTCCTTTCCCTATAAAGCCTGTCGTTAAGTTTCTTAATCATCATTTCCCTTGATCACATTTCAGAAACATATCATAAATCCATAAAGGTGGATCATAAAAAAAAAAAAAAAAAAAAAAACGAAAATACTTGTATCAAGTGTCGATGTTTAACGACAACAAATTTAGAATAACTCTACTTCAGATCTACTACCATCACCATGCCAAGAAAAAATATGCCTTTAGCAATATGTCTCCTTACGATAACACCTGATGCATCACCATTTAAACAATGTTCTACCTGAGTGACAGAAACGCACGCTCATACTGACACACAGCGTGAGAAAGAGAGAGAGAGAGAAAGTTGGGCATGGAGGTAAAAGCTATGTATGCAGACTACCAACTGAGAGATAGTAAAGGCAGTACCCCATTATCTGATGGGGGTACTGCCATTGCTCTCTCTGAGATGAAATTTGCATACATCGCTTCGGAATCAAAGATTGAAAAATAATAACACAGCACAGGATCCCAACTCTGACACCTTCACCTTAATTTACCCCTCCCCCCCCAAAAAAAAAAAAGAAAAAAAACAGCTCCAATCTCTTCCTGTTCCTCACCCACTTCGTGAGTCCTAATCCCCCTGCCTTCCTACTCAGCTATTTTTGTTCTTGATTATACTAAAAGAAACTCTGGGTGGAGGAAGCTGATATTGCATATCATGTGACATAGGACATTGACTATACATTTTACTTAATTCAATGTTATATCACTCGCAGTCTGTTTTAACCTGTGTCCTGTTTCATGTGTCTGTTTCCGCCTCGAAGCTGCAACTGCCTCTAACAGCTGTGCTTGCTAGCGGAAACCCTGAGGCGTAGAAAGCGACTCAAGATTCGTAACTAAGAACTACACAGAAGGAATCCAGGGCAGATCAGATCAGAGAGAGATCACAGAGAGACAAGAGAACAGGCAGAGCGAACAGCTCTGACCTCCGGCCTTCGGCTGGAGTCAAGTGTCCACTAGTAAAGACCATGGCATGTGAACGTCTGTCTGACCGCTAGAGGATTACAACCAGGGCAATGAGTAGTTCACAACTGCTGGTGGCAGGGTTTACAACTGGTAGCAATGGTTTACGACTGGTGCCAGCTGGTGGGTGTCACAACTTTGCTGGCACCAGACTCACAAATCCATAGAAGCCGCTACGCCGAATGCTCCATTGACATCGAAATTGGAGAAAAGATGCTGAACTTCCCGCCCACCGCCCACACCACAGTAAGAATTTTGCCCGCCCACCCAGCCTGTTCTACCTGTTCAGACAAACACTGCTGACCATAGCAGCCGCCCTGTCCGTGCTATGTAACTTCCTGCACGTCGACATCCATCTATCATGGCAACCCAAGACTGCCCACGGCGAAATTTGGGTATAACACGAGCGCCCCAACCCAGCCCTTGAAGTCTCTGACACGAGCAGAAAAGGCCACAGATGAGAAGTCAAGAAGACCACCTCACCGATCTGCGGTACGACCTACGACCTGCCCGCAGACGACCCATCTACCTGTAGACATCAAGACACCCAAAAAAATCCCATAAATTAGAGAAACCCAGGCTCTTTTGGTTAGGTTTCATTAGGTTTTGTTAGGATTTAGGAATTTTGATGCTGTGACTTTCCTCTGTTGTGATTTTTTACTCTATCTTTTTTGTTGTGAAATATCTGTACGTGAGTGTGATTCTGCAGGATTTCCCTTCTCTTTCCTCTCTTACGCCTAGGTGCGAACGAATTAATTGTTGAAGGGATAAGTTTTCAGTCCCCCCTCCTCTCTTCCCTTGTTCCATTGTCTCATCTTGCATTGATGACATCACATAATGTATTCCCCTGTACCCCTTTTCTTGTAAAACGATGTGCAAGACACACGCATCTTATTCAGAAGTAGTGCAGGATGCACACATGTTGTTCAGGTAGCCATGCAGGACGCATATCACTTAACTAAGCCGTGCAAGACGCACACATATTATTCAGAAGCCATGTAGGGTGCACACATTTTGTTCAGGGAGTCATGCAAGCACACCTCTGTTGCTTAAGAAGCCGTGCTTGGTGAGCACAAATTATTTCTTCCCCTCCTCCTGCAGTTGAGAATCCTCTTCGGTTGTTTTCCTCTCAGCTGTGGAGTTGCTCCTGCTCATTTTTGTGTTACCCCCCCCCCCCCTCCTCAGTGGTCGAGAAGTTGCTCCTGCTCATTATTTATATATGTAACCCCCCTCCCCCCTATTATTCAGAAGCCGTTCAGGACACACATGTTATTCAAGTAGCCATGCAAGATGCTTGTTTCTTAAGGTTGTGCAGACGACACAAGTTTTCTTTCTCAGCGGTCAGAGTTGCTCCCGCTGATTTTTATATGCTACTCCCCCCCCTCAAGTGGTCGAAAAGTTGCTCCTGCTCATTTCTCATAAATATAGCCCCCCCTCCCCCCTGTATATCTACTGTGATGTGTTGGTGCATGTTTTCACCAAGGTAGAACAGTAGTTTGGGTGCATGGCAAAGTTAACCCAACCGCACCTTAGAGGTACAGGCACTCAAGGCCAGTTGCGCCTGACCACCGCAATCAGCTCCCCTGTTACCCTGATATATGTATGTTTTTTTTATATATGTATGTTTCTTAGGGCCCACCTGTTCACTGCATTTACCCATTTTATGTTGTCATGAGGCCAGTCTTAGTGCCTACTCTTTCACGGCAGTTATGGTACATGTTTACTGGGGGCCTATTGATAAAAACGTGCTGCGCTAGCCAATGAATTTGAAGATGGCTATTGTAGCTTATGGTTGAATGTCACAGCTACCTGCAAATCCTTGTGTAGATAGTCTCCAATGACTAGGAGCCCATTTGTAGGGTAGAGACATTTATTTTAGCTAGATTATAGTGATTAAAGCCTGGTTATTTCTCTGACTAAGATCCATGGGGCCGTCTAGTAGCATGGTTCGACCGATGTAAGGCACTAATATTGCCTGTCATGTGACCTAGGACACTGACTTCACTTTTTACTTTATTCAATGCTATATCACTGGCAGTCTGTTTTGACTTGATGTGTCCTGTGTCTGTTTCCGTCTCTAAATTCCAGCTGCCTCTAGCAGCTCTGCTTACAGCAGGCCTGAGGCAGAAAGCAACTCAAGATATGTACCTAAGAACTACACAGAAGGAACCCAAGGCAGATCAGTTCAGAGAGAGATCACAGAAAGACGAGAACAGGCAAAGTGAAAGGCTTGATCTCCTCGGGTTTTGGCCAGAGATTGAGTCTATTAACAGAGTCCACGAATAAAGATCATGGCATGTGAACGTCTGTCTGTCTTATTCACCAGATCACAACCGCTGCCAGCTAAAGGATGATAACCAGGGCATTGAGTGGTTTACAACTGGTAGCAGCGGTTTACAATGACCAAGGAGGTTGTGACTTGGTAACTCAATCAGACCTATGAGGAAGCAGGGATGGGACATGCCAGATAGCTCGCTAGTTGGGATCTTTGTGACTGGAAGTGGAGGGTGGATGTGTCATGGCACCCTTCCTCACGTTGGCCCCTTTGATTCATTGATATCAAAGCCTTATAAGCTCTTAAAGTCAATACATCTACCTCTCTAACCCACAGGGGATGATGGCAAAGAAATTCCTGGTAATGAACACGGCCATTTTACTGATGAACGCCGCCATCGGAATTTTCAACATGGCCGTTTTTTCTAGCCAAGTCGGTGTCCGGGAGAGATTCGTCGACCTGCTTGACGAAGATGTGCCGGATGAGGCGCCGGTGAGCTACTTGGAGAGGGAGAGGGCTGAGGGGGGGATAGAGAAAGGGAGAGAGGGAGGGATGGAAAGGGGAGGTAGAGAGGAAAAGAGGGAGGGAGGGAGAGAGGAGGGGTAAGAGAGTGAAACATAAATTCTGAAGGTAGATGAATAAAGAGACAGAAAATTATTACAAAAAAGACAATAAATTACCAAACAAGTAGGTCCCATGTGCATAATGGACATCATGAACACAAACTATTGCTTAACAAGCATGCCTTCGTCCACAGGCCCTGGAATTCACGGCGGAGGATTCGCCAATAAATGGCATAGACTCGGAGGAGCCCGAAGGGCGCCAGAAAGTCACTGAATCCTGGAACACTCCCTTCGACGCGAGTCGTGGCCTCCTGGATAAGTCTCGAGTGTTTAAAACTCACCCGTTCGTCATCCCCGGACAACTCTGGGAAAACATCACTTCGTCTTGGAAAGTGTGCATGTCCCTCCAGACCTCCGTGGACTTCTTCTTTTGGCTGAGCAAGCAGGCGGAGATGTGGTCCGGCCCCATCTCGGTCGCGGTCTTCACCCCCGACGCGGACTACACGATCGCGCTGCGAATGATTAAGTACTTGAAGACGTGCAACCCGGAGGGCATGAGTCGAGTGAGCTTTCACGTACCACCCGACGAAACACCCACCAAGGTACGTTCCCATTAAGGACGACGTCGTCAAGGAATACAACTGCGATGCCCCGGAGACTGTCAACCAGGAGCTGATCCGTGAGCTGCGGTCGGAAGAGCTCCTGCAGATGATCAAGAACTCTCGTTACCCGCAGAACTTATTGAGGAACGTCGCAAGAGAGGGTTGTCCCAGCGATTTTGCTTTCACGCCTGATGTTGACATGATCCCTATTCCCCACATGTCCGACGACCTCAACGAGTTCCTAGCGAAGAGCCCGGAGGCACAGTGCAACAAGTGCGCCTTCGTAGTCCCCACCTACGAAATCCACACTGCCGTCACCACAAATCCGAAGGACAAAGCCGAACTTCGCCAGCTGATCCTAAAAAACCGAGCTCAGAGATTCCACATCACGGTCTTTGCTCCCAATCAAGCCAATTCCAACCTCGCTAAGTGGGAGAGAACCGAAACAGCAGACAAATTGCAAGTGCTTTACAACATAACTACGTGGAGGGACTACTGGGAACCTGTCTATGTCACGAAGACTAATGTGCCCCCATTTGACGAGCGTTTCGTCGGCTACGGATTCGACAGGAACAGTCAGGTGAGAAAAAATCAGTAAAGAAAAATGAAGAGAAACAAAAGCAATATAAGCATAGCGGGTATGGCAAGAAAAGGGGTATGAACTTTAAAAGCTGCATATATATATATATATATATATATATATATATATATATATATATACAGTACTGGGAAAATTGATAGACATTTCTGGCCATTCAACTGATTTATTCACATTTTTATTGACAGAAGGAAATTTTTAGAGAGTAAATGTTTTTTTTTTTTTGTTTTTACTTTATACATATATCATCTCAGTATTTTGTGGGACCTCCTTTGGCTCTAATAACTGCTTCAACACGTCTTGGCATGCTTCTAATGTAGTCTTGTGCTTTGTTCCTGATATCTGGATTTCTGTGCCAAATCTCTATCAACCGCTGGATGAGCTGTACTCTGTTGGTACATTCAATTTTGCTGACTTCATCTTTTAAGTCTTTCCATAAACCTCCAATAGGATTCATATCTGGGCTATTTCCAGGCCAATCAAGCACTTTGATGTTAAGATCTTTCAGATGACTAGAAACTCTTCTGTCTGTGTGACATGGGGCCCGTCATGCATGAATATTCCGTTATTGTCAGGATACCATTCACGAAATTGGGGTACCAGGCGTTTATTTACTATCTTAAGGTATCCGTCTTGATTCAGAGCGCCATCCACGATCTCTAAACGACCTGTACCTTGTGCAGATATGATGGACCAAACCATGACTTTGGAAGGGAACTTGACTGCAGTCTTCTGACAGTCAGGGTGGTCCTTCTCTTTTGACGTCCTCCTCACGAATATTCACCTATCACTCAGTATTTCCATCATTGATTCATCAGAGAAACATACCTGGATGCAAACAAAACAAATTAATTGATTTTTTTTTTTCACTCAAACTTAAATTACAGCTTTGTAAACCTCAGTCTTCAAGTGGGTTTCATCAAACATGAATTGGAACAAAGACATTTTTTTTTCAATTTAGATGCAGCATCTTGAATCAAACATGAAATATTCGCTATTTTATTTAGAGAAATAGTTATTTTAATTAATTTGTGTAGAAAACAACGAATTCAGCAAAATTTAATGCATATTTACCTTTTCCCAGTCATCAGATGTCCAGTGGCTGTGTGCCTTGGCCCAAGCCAGCCTTTTCTTCCTCATGGCCTCGGTTAGTCTTGGCACTCTAGTTGGCCTACAGGCACGGTTACCCAGCTTATTAAGTTTTTTTCTAACAGTTGAGAGTGTAAATTGTACATTATAGTCCACTAAGTCAGCTGCTAGTTGTCTTCACGACTTTGAATGGTCTTTTCTTACCATATCAACGAGAATTCTCTCCTGTCTTGGGGTGGCACAGGATTTCCTTCCACACTTTCCAACACGTTTTGGCTCGTAATTTTCGATATTTTCAATCTTCCTTTTCACTCTGTACACACTAGATAATGATACACCAACTTTATGAGCGATTTCTTTACAGTCGAGGGATGTTTCTTGTAGATAAATTTTGTTTGCTGAAAAATCAGCTTGACTCAAGTCTTTTCCTCTGCCCATGATGCTTCAACAGGTTATCCTTAATGACTTCTACGACTAATTATGGGTCAATTGATATTGGGACATTGGCACACACATTAGGTAATATAAACAATGATTAGTAACCAGAAACCGGAATTCCGGGAACGTGGACATGTGTGGAAATGGTTTAAGAA
>BOPN01002033.1:86872-104372 GCA_017312705.2 Penaeus japonicus | reverse complement strand
TGAGTATTAGCTGCAGCGCGTGCATGAATCTTTTGTCATGGAAAACTGAAGGTGTATGGTTTCTTTAGTTTAAAGTTTGAATTATAGTTTGAATTATATATCTATATATGTATGTATGTATCTATATATAGACATATTTATGATGTAGATGCGTGTATGTATGTGTGTATGTATACATATATATGTTTATATGTGTTCATATACATATATAAAAAATATATATATGTATATATATGTAAATATATATATATGTGTGTGTGTGTGTTGTTATTTAAGTTTGTGATTATTTTATTACAATAAACTAAATTTGCACATATATGTATGTATTTTTCGCCCTACTACCCATGCCACATGGTAAAAATATAAAAACTGCTTTTTGACTTCCCGTGAAACAGTCCTACTACTTCAGCTCACATCAGGAATCGCCAATAGTTCAGTATATCACAACATTGATAAAGCCAGTCAAGTGCCATGTATATAAATCACGGCCTTGTAAAACAAAAATAATACATTATATCATACACCGAACTCTCCAGGTTTCCAACTGCGAAAGATACGTTATCACAGCGTATGAACGGAATCCATAAATATATACATAAGGAAAAGCCAGATGTGTGGAGCAGATGAGTGGCTTGATCAATTTCATGACAACAATGCGGCTTAGGTCTGACTAAGCTTGGCCCTTATCCACCGCGATGCCCAACCCGCTACAGTGACCGCCAGGCGACAGTGGACAACTCACGGGCTCGATCTACCGGCCGCGGGATGTGAGGTCGATTGACGACGACTAGGCAGCGTAAATATTTGCTCAATGGTGAAGGCGAGGAAAAGGGTTGCTATATGGGCCTATCATGTGAAGACTCTTTTTTCAGTGAGTGCACTTCGAAGTCTGAATACAAAGAGAATGGTAAATGAACGTGAAAGCGAGTCCTTGTGAATGAACACGTGGGAGTGATTCGGAAAGAGAGGAGAAGAGACAAGAAGAAAAAAAAGGAATAGTGCGGATATACAGAAATTAAGAATATGGAGGACTTTCAGAATAAGCGAAGCATCTGTGCCGCATATCTGGCTTGTCCTTAATTAAGCGTTATCACACACACGCACGCACACAAGCACCCCGCGCCACACCAAACACACAAACACACCCACACGCACAAACACCCCCACAAACACACACACCTCAAACACCAATACGGCAAAAGCCCCAAAAAATAATATGGGCGGACCATATTGCTCACGCAAGTGACCTTCTTACCACAAATACGTCACAGACAAGCGCATCAGCTGGACTCTTATCGGCCGTCAGATAACCGGTCGACCGTGCGCGCGTCTCAATCAGTTTCCTTGTGGCGAAGGTAGGGGGTACACAGGCGAATGTGGGGTCAATATTCCCTTCGACTCTGGACTAGTCGTTCAAGGTAAGGAGGGCCTGACCAGACGTTGGGCTTAGTCTTGATGGAAATATCTGAGCGAATGATATGTAAGATTACAGCTGTTTATTTCGTAAATAGATAATCATATTGTTTTGTTCTAAGCATTCAGACATTGGATGTGTTCTCGTTATATGTTTCCATATTTTTCGCAGTTTTGTGAAAGATTTTTTACTTAGTATTAACAAACTCAAAGAGATTTTTTAAGTGATATAGGCAAATAACTTGCGGAAATGCAGATTAGCTGCAACCGTAACTTGGCGTTCACCTACTTTATCTCAACTTATCTTGAATCCATAGGGGACCCAGAGACCACAAATAACCTACCTATATGTATCGAGTGCCTATGATGTAATATCTCTCTCTCTCCCTCACTCTCACTCTCTCTCTCTCTCTCTCTCTCTTCCTCTCTCTCTCTCTCTCTCTCTCTCTCTCTCTTCCTCTCTCTCTCTCTCTCTCTCTCTCTCTCTCTCTCTCTCTCTCTATATATATATATATATATATATATATATATATATATATATATATATATATCTTATTTTCCACCATTCCCTTTATCGTTCAAAAAACCAAGAAAAATCAATACGAATTAGAATATTGAACGGAAACGAAAACCTAAAACTTCACATACTCATTCGCATTACGTGTTTAGCTAAACAGCGCAACCCAACCCATACAGATGTTAAATTCGCTTGTGTTTTCCGTGTGTGATGTCCTAATTCCGGACACGGTGTCTTCTCACGTGATTTTGATAAAATGTGACTTTTTTTTTTACTTTTATTAAGCAGAATTTCCGTAGTTGTTTTACACTTATCTCTTGAAAGCGAGAGCTGGCTGTTAATCATTTTCAACCTGTAACATAGCCCATCAAATTTTCCAAGGGATAGTATACTGAGACTAACTTGTTACTAATGGTTGTTTCGGGGAATTTGACTGTGCATTTGAAACTGAACCGAATTTTGAGAAACGCTATCCTATCCGTAGATTCCATTTTATATACTGCATATATAACTGCACACACACATACACATACACACGCACACACACACACACACACACACACACATATATATATATATATATATATATATATATATAGCCTATATATATATGTATGTATATATATACACATATATATTTTTTTTGTACGTATGTATATATATATATGTGTGTGTGTGTGTGTGTGTAAATAAATAAATATATATATATATGTATATATATATATATATATATATATATATATATATATATACATATATATTATGAACATACACCCATAGATTTCTAAATGCATTCCATTGATAATTTCTAATTCCCTTGCCACGCAACCCTCTCTAAGAATTAATCTGCCATCCTTTAGCCATATCCAGTACTTTTGTCACTGTCTCATGATAGTATACTTTCTGTACTTTCTAAAGGGCCACATTTCATCACATAGATATATATATACGGGTCTCATTTCAATTTGGTTGTCTAACATGCATGCCACAAAATGAAAATAAACGAGATATTGTCACATTTATAACTACAACAGCCACTTTTCCTGTCCATTTTGACCAGTAGTTGCAAGCTTCATCTATGTAAACTATGATATTTTCAGCGATTAAAAAAAATAAGGGAATGTCAGTTAGTCTAAGAAATGACAGTTATTGATATATTCAAAACTCTAGATTTGGTAAATTTCCCCATTTTCAGCTTAACGATCAATTCACGGACACTAAAACTGCTAGTGTAAACAAGAAAAAGAGTTTTTGTCTCCATACTTTCTAAACAAAAATGCATAGGCTGTTGAAGGTCTTAGTAAACAACCTTTGAACACAAATGAGTGTTAACAGCATCGTTGCAAATAGGGACTAAACATTATACGATTCGGTAATTGGAGGCGAGGGTAAGTAAGGTTAAGGAGGTAGTTAACTTTGCCACGTGGCGTCTGTAAAAGAATCAAGAAATCCACAAAATCAGAGCCTCTTATTGAATCGTTGTCCGGATTGCAACACGTGTTTCGTTTTGCCTTCTTTAGTCATGGATGTGTAATAAACACCCTGTTCACTCGAGCCATTTCGTGCGGTACACTCCGTCTAGGCCTAAAACGTTTAAGGCGAACGATTTCGCCCCATAGACTGACAGGCTCTTCTGATTATCGTATGAGCCTTATCAAGAGAGAGGGAGGGAGAGAGAGAGAGAGAGAGAGAGAGAGAGAGAGAGAGGGAGAGAGGGAGGGAGGGAGGGAGGGAGGGAGGGAGGGAGGGAGGGAGGGAGAGAGGGAGGGAGGAGAGAGAGGGAGGGAGAGAGGGAGGGAGGGAGGGGAGGGAGGGAGGGAGGGAGGGAGGGAGGGAGGGAGGGAGAGAGGGAGAGAGAGAGAGAGAGAGAGAGAGAGAGAGAGAGAGAGAGAGAGACAGAGAGAGAATCACGTAATTGGAAATGTCATAAAGGCTCTAAATTGATGTAAACGTTCTCATCAATACACACATAACTGACCAGCGAAGGTGCCAGGACAAAATTAAACATGTGTTACAATTTGGATGTAAGACTTTCGAGGTCCTGAAGTTGGCGGCCATCTTGAGTGTTTACAAGCCGGCCACGAGGCGAAACAAACTGCCAGATTTCGCTATGTGAACGCAGGGCTTATCGCAAGTAAGAACAAGGTCGTACAAAACATTCTACAGCCTTCAGTGACAGGCGATGTTCTAAGTTGGCTGACGAAACGATTCTTGAAAATGGACATATTAGACACAGAAGTAGCTCGATATGTTATGCCTGGACATAAACGCAACAGGTTTTGCTCCGAATGCTGGAAATACATTTCTTTTTCCATAACTCTACCCTGTGTGCTTCTTAACGAGAAAAAAAAAAATCCCGGAGCAAAGATCATTAAAATTGGCAAAAGTGATGTTGGAAAGCAAGTAAATACCACATGAAAGCGCCATCCCAGACATTAAACAAAGCCCTCTTGCTTAGAACGCCATAATTCTAGTAGTTATCTGCATTATACCATTCGCAATCTGAGACAACGAGTAAAGTCCTCTTCGATGCCTATTGGATGAACACTACAGAATGTTTATAAACAGATATTGATGTATTTGCTATAAATGTAAACGTAAAATAACATTGGCAACTATTCCTTCTGGTTAGGTAAAGAAGACAACTAGAATGAGAGAGAAAAAATGACCCACTGATGAATTATTTTGAACTTGATAAAAGAGTGCAATACACAGGAGACAAAAGAAACGAAAAAGAAAAGGAATCCATTTGATTAATTTTATCAAAGCTACGAATTACGGCAAATCCAATTATGGAAGAAAAAAGTAAGGTTATAATATTAGTTGGCCGAGCATCGCTTGTTTAAAATACTTGTCAAAATATTTTCAAATTCGTCCACTGTTACAGTCTTATTATTTATTATTATTTCCACCATAATCGTTGTTGTCATTACTGTCATTATGATAATTATTGTTGTGTTATTGTTGATGCTGCTAGTGTTGTCATGGTTACCATAGTCATTTATTTCTATTGTATGATTATCATCATTGTTATTATATTATGATTATCATTATTATTATCGTTATTCTCATAGACATTGTTATTATCATTAATATCATTATTATTATTATCATTAATATCATTATTATTATTATCATTAATATTATCATTAATATTATTATTATTATTATCATTATTATCCTTATCATTATTTTAAACAGTTATTATTATTATCATTACTATTGTTATTACTACTTTTTTTCTTATTATTATTACTATTATCAATACTATCATTACATTAGTATCGATTTTAATTATTCTTATCATTGTTATCTTTGCTATTGTTATAATTGTTGGCATTATTATCGTCATACTATGATTATTATTATCACAGTCATTATTGTTGTTATTATAATTATCAATACTATTACCATTATCATTATTATTATTATGATCGTTACCATATTTATAGGTATAATTATTATTGTTATCATTACCATTGGGATTATCATTATCATTATGTTTTATCATCATTCACTATCATTTATTCATTATTTTAACTGTCATTACTAATAGTATTACCATTATTATTATTATTATCATTATTATTATTATCATTATTATTATTGCCTTTATTTTTGTTGTTGTCCTTATCATTACTGATATTGCATTTTTTATTATTAGTCTTTTCCTTGTTATCAGTATTATGTATTGTATCATATTGCTATTGTAAGTTATTATCATTATCATCACAATTTTATATTATTGTTATTAGTATTTTCATTATTTTGTTATCATCATCCTTTGTGTTGTTATTATCATTATCATTATGATTCTTATTACTATTATCATTATTACTATCATGATAATTATCATCATTCTTATTACTATCACCACTATTAACACCTTCATTATTGACACTGTCATTATTATCATCATTATCCTCATCTACCTTATTAACACTGTCATCACCATCAACATCACCAGAAGTTATCCACCATAGAAAAACAATGACTGGTCATTATTCACGGAAGTATTTCTTACGAAAACGGAAGTGCAGCACAAATGCAAATTGGCTGATAAAGATAATAAAATGTAAAGGATTTCGCATTCCTAATTTAGACAAATTCGTATGTATTTGTTGATGCTTTGGGAAGCCTTTGTTGTGTGTGTGTGTTAGTCGCGTGGTGTGTATGTGTATGTGTGTGTGTGTTTGCGGTATTACATGCTTTGTGTTTTGTTTTTTTCTGTGTGTGTCTTTTGAGTGCGTGCGATCTGTGTGTGGTTGTGTATATATATGTGTGTGTGTGTGTGTGTGTGTACGTGTGTGTGTGCGTGTTTCTGCATGTTCGTTTCAAGATTTTTGTGTTTGTGTTATTTATTTCGGATGCATCCTTTGTATGGCCAGATTATGTCTCGACTTTCAGACTTTCCCCCAACTACGGTTTTATTCAATTAGTTGAAAGGTGGGCGGGGTTCGATATTATTATAATTCTCTCTCTCTCTCTCATTCTAAATCTCCCCCCTCTTCTTCTTCTTCTTCTTCTTCTTCTTCTTCTTCTTCTTCTTCTTCTTCTTCTTCTTCTTCTTCTTCTTCTTCTTCTTCTTCTTCTTCCTCTCTCTCTCTTTCTCTCTCTCTCTAGCTGTCAGTCCAGTACAGTGGTAGCGCGCCGGCCTCATGTTCTCATGGTCGGCAGATCGAGCCCCGTCCAAGCTCGTGAGTTTCCACTGTCGTTTGGTGGTCATTGTAAGGACCAAGGGCTGGATACTGAAAACTCTCACATTTAGACCTCGCAGTGGGTGACGCTCTCGTTAGTACCGGTACGAAGTCGCTACGAGGTCGTAAATCCCCAATACTCAGTAAATACTATATCGTAGGCACATCATAAACGAAAGTAAACATCACAACCGTAGTTCGATGGGATGATCCCAGATGGCAGCACCAATTCGAACTTACCAATCAACTGTCAGCCTTTTAGGCGTAATTACCAATTAGAGGCTAGGGTCATTAGGGGGAGTGAGAGGGAGAGAGAGAAGGAGAAAGAGAGAGAGAGAGAGAGGCAGAGGGGAGAGAGGGGGAGAGGGAGAGAGAGAGTGAGAGCGAGAAAAATGTAAATGATTAGAGATGGATAGATAGCTGGATGGATAGAAAGATAGACAAATAGAGAGATACAGATATATATGCATGTATATATATATACATATATATATATATATATATATATATATATATATATGTATGTATGTATATACATATATATATATATATATGTATATATACATTGATTGAAAGAATTAGAGAGTGTATTAATGTACATCGTACAATCATTACTTTGATAATCAAATCTGCACATGCAAGCTTTTTCTCTCCCTCTATCTATCTTTCTCATATATATATTTAAGTATAAAAGAATGTTCGTCTATGACAAGACACAAGAATTGCACATAAACTCTCATGTCTGGTAAATCTGTAATATCATAAGTATGCAAATGAAACTTCTCTTTTTCTCCTCTCATTTCTCAAAGCTTTATCGTGTATACAATATGTACTGTTGCTAACTCCATAGGGTAAACGACAAGCGCATTATACGCTGTCCTAATATTGCTAATTATCTCCTTTTTATCAAGTGGTTGGAGAGAATGAAGGTATTTGTAGATACGCAGATACAATTATATGATGCCTAATACTGTGTCTGACACGGCCAGTAAAACGTTAGCAATATATATCTATATATATATATCTAGCTTGTGCAAGTCTCCAATCCCCATGGTTGGCAGATCGAGCCCCTTCCAAGCTCGTGAGTTTGTTTCCACAGTCGCCTGGTCGTTCCTGACGCGGCTGGGCACTTCGTTGGGTAAGGACCAAGCTCAGTCAACACACGTTGGCACACTATGTCACGCGTCATCACACGCTGACACGAACGGGCTCGCCTCAATGCATCTGCTCCGTAAATCTGGTTTACCCTTATCCTTGTACAAGTCGGAGCTTTTATGACTTATTTCAGGGTCCACATCTCTCTCTCTCTCTTTCTCTTTCTCTCTCTCCCTCTTTTTCTTGTACTCTCTCTTTCTTCTTCTTCATCAGATCAAAGACCAAACTCACCCATCTGTCTTTGGGTTCCAAAAAGAGAAAGGAACACAAATGTGTATAGGACAGTACCTAAGTGGAAGCAAAATATAGCAATCATACTTCATATATTTTAAGGGTGCTATTGACAAAGCCTCCCCCAAAACAATTCTCCATGCACCAGCAAAGTTCCTTCTATGGATAAAGGACTATTTATCATCAAGGAAAGTTAAAGTACAGGATAAGGACAAGCCAGATATGTGGAGCAGATGATTCACCTGGACTATGGCAAGCCCAGCCTGTGTTAGCTAGTGCTGACTCGCGATTCTGTGCTAACAATTGCTGGTACGAGAGTGACACTGAGCTTGGTCATACCACCGTGGTGTCCCGGCCACAGCAACCGCCAGGCGACAATTGAAACACTTACACGAACTTGGGCGGGGCTCGATCTGCCGACCACACGTTTGTGAGGCCGACGCGATACCACTGTACTAGCTTCACATCTTGTATCCCATACCATTTCATATACTTGTACATTCTCTCTGCAGTCTCAACAGTGAGTTAGGAAACCTATGCAATATCACATCATATGCGGATGACAGGTATCTGACTGGGGAGAATCTGTTCTCAGGATATTCAGCAGAAAGTGTATTTCTCTTGGCCTCATAATCAACCCTATCAAGACCGAGCATATATCTAGACCTCGTCAACTGCCTTATATTCCTAGGATAGTTGGACAGGTTATTACAAGGAATGACCCTTACAGTTGTCTTGGTATGATTGTGATTGTTCTACATCTCATGTCACGCACTTCTTATTTCACCCAGGAAATTACTCTAGATATCAAAGAACTTTTCTTGGAACGTTAAAGACCATTACAGTATATATGTAACAGATATGTTAGTGCCCCCCTCAGAGTCCTGAGGTTGATGTATATTTCTTTAGTTCGGTCCGTGATTGCATATGCGAGTCCAAAACAAGGCTTTGGAAACTAAACTTGGCTACCGAAAGACTACTAAATCTCTGGCCATGAGTAAAGAACTAGATCTCCCCATAATCCACAATCTTGTCACCCAAATCAACACCGTATTTGGTATCAAAATCTTGAAGCTTCAACCCATATCATAAATTTCCAAGCTCTGGTAAATGAGATTCAATTTATATATATATATATATATATATATATATATATATATATATATATATATATATATATATATGTATATATATATATATATATATATATTTTTTTTTTTTTTTTTTTTTTTTTTTTTTTTTTTTTTTTTTTTTTTTTCTTTCTTTTTTATGTATACGGCATATGTTCCATTGTACGTTTTATTCAAGTTGTATGCAACAGGCTACAGAGTCAAGTTTCTTCGGCCTTGATATTTCATTCTAATGCGATCCAACTGCCAAAACTGCCCAGACTATCCTCAACTTCAATATGTGGAACATTGATGTTCTTAATAGTCTAGAAACAAAAATATCTGCACCATGGTATAGAATTCATGTAAATGTTTAAAACGACAAATTGCCAGGACCTAAATCCATGACTTTAACATCAGAACTGAAGACTCAGTTTTTGAAATATATAGAAGAAATTCTACATCCCCTCACAATGACCCCCACTTGCAATCTACTGCAATGCCTCCACTGGAATTGGAGTCCCAATTCCTAACATTTCCTTTAAGGAATATCACAATATGAGGAGGGGGGGGGGGGGGGCTCCACGCTCCGACATTTAGGACAGATGTCAGGTCACAGCTTTCACTTTTTTTCCCCTCCCCCCTATGCGTATGTATCCTCCCTCAACCCTCCCTCATAAATTTTAAAATTGGATAGATATTTAATTTGTTTTTATGTTTAATAAGCAAGGCCTCCATGGCACGACGACAAAACCTTCAGAAAGGCTTGGCAAACCAGCCTTGTCAATCCTGATGTCCCACAAAACCGCTATTTAGAAGACCAACGTTCCTTCACAAACGTGCGGGATTCGTTGAACAATCGGATAACGTTCATTTGGGTTTGTTAAATCTTCGCAATCATATTGTGAGAGATATATAGTTAGCACACTATTCTCCTTCCCTTCATTTTTTTTATATTCATATTAACCATTTGGAATATGGAAAATTAATTGTTTTCTCCTTTCATTATCCATATTAACTATAATTCATTATCATTCTCAATTAGTTTGTATATGCTATATTTTAAACTGTCTTAATAAAATTAAAAATTCGCATAGTATTTATTTTCTTCATGTATCATATACACTAATTAAGCTTAAGCAAATCACATGTCAAACAAAAGCGATTAGCCGTAAAAGACTTTCCCGACATATAGCCACAGAGCTAGGATTACCATAAGACATTTTGTTTCGCTGAGTCTTATCCAACGAGTTAATTATTGCACAAGATATTCTCGTCTCGGATCAACTTCATGATTATCATCCTTTTTCATTATTTGTATGATTCTAGTGAGAATTTATACTTATTACATACGCTATAACTTCGCCGGTCTTATGCAATTTTGCGTAAACCAATTCCCTACATACAGCCACAGATGCTAAGGCCTGCAAACCATCTATCCAATTGAAGACTGAATGGAATATTCCCGATGCGGATCAGTTAATCATTTTTACCATTATTCATTATTAAGATCATTATTCGCTCATGTCAAGTGTGAATTCATAATTATCTACGAGGTTGATATTATTCTACTAGCTATTTTTTTACGAAAATACTATCATTAAATGTTAACTCCAGTAAAATATAAATACCATTTTATTGTTTAAAAGTAATAATTCAATACAAACTTTAATTAATACATCTTACTCGGGTGACGTGATATCACGTCATGTAAATATCTTGCTCTTTCCTGTCATGATCTCTCCTAAATACCCATTCACGTTTGTATATACTCATAGCAGTTGTATTTTTATAGACACAGTTGTTCGTGACTTGTCAAAAAATGTAAAAAAAAAGAAAAAAAGAGGAGTACAAAAACCCCTGTCAGCATCTCATAAAATCGGGCCTGTCAGCATCTCATAAAATCGGGCCTGTCAGCATCTCATAAAATCGGGCCTGTCAGCATCTCTTAAAATCGGGCCTGTCAGCATCTCATAAAATCGGGCCTGTCAGCATCTCATAAAATCGGGCCTGTCAGCATCTCATAAAATCGGGCCTTTCAGCATCTCATAAAATCGGGCGGGTGAAAATCGCTCAAGGAGACGCAAAGCGGCATCACGCTGGGAGGGATCTCGCACGTGGAGGGCGGAGGTTGTGCGCTCTCGCTGTCTTATCTTCACGGCAGGAGCAGCAATAGGCAAATAATCGCCGCGTCGTGAATGGTTAAGGTGTTCTTTCCATCCCGGGTTGCCTCTATGGACACCCCAGATGTTCCCGATTACTTGTACTCTGCTCAGATGCTGTTGAAAAGAGTTCTTGGAGATATACGTATAAAATGTATGAAGGAGAATGATTTACGACTTATGCACTGTGACGTCATTCGTTCTCGTTAAGCCTCTTCTTCTTTCGCTACACCTTGAGCTCGGTGTTTAGTCAGTATGATCTCACACACCTGAAAACAAACCTCAAAGAAGAAGCTAATTTTGCAGCGAGATTAATTGCTAGTACCTTATCATTTCGGCGATAATTTAATGCACTCACATCCAACCCTTGCACTGAAGTTGCTGATTGATGTTGGCCATACTGTCAACAGTAGATTCTTTTTCTTGCATTAATTACAAGAGTCTGGACGACGAGGGGAAATGGCAAAGAAGAATCACATTTGGTAAATTTTCCGAACAACGCCGCGTCACTAAATACCACAAAAGTGGGATCGATGGATTCCTCTCAACCTCTACTATTCATATATAGTGAAATTAATGAGCGCTTGCACCCCTGAAGCCCACAATCTGGGTCCCGATAGTAAGGGAGGGCATGAAGTAGATCAGGGAAATTGCGGGGTAAAATGTTACGCTATACCATAAAAATGGTATCGATGGATTCCTCTCAACCTCTACTGTTCATACATAGTGGAAATCATGCGCGATTCCACCTCTGGACCCCACAATCTGGGTCCCGATAGTAGGGGAGGGGATGAAGTAGATCAGGGAAATTACGGGGTAAAATATAAATTCCGGCCATATTTCGTATGCAAAATCTTAACCAATTACAGGATCCCAACTCTGACACCTTCACCTTAATTTACCCCTCCCCCCCCAAAAAAAAGAAGAAAAAAAAAACAGCTCCAATCTCTTCCTGTTCCTCACCCACTTCGTGAGTCCTAATCCCCCTGCCTTCCTACTCAGCTATTTTTGTTCTTGATTATACTAAAAGAAACTCTGGGTGGAGGAAGCTGATATTGCATATCATGTGACATAGGACATTGACTATACATTTTACTTAATTCAATGTTATATCACTCGCAGTCTGTTTTAACCTGTGTCCTGTTTCATGTGTCTGTTCCCGCCTCGAAGCTGCAGCTGCCTCTAACAGCTGTGCTTGCTAGCGGAAACCCTGAGGCGTAGAGAGCGACTCAAGATTCGTAACTAAGAACTACACAGAAGGAATCCAGGGCAGATCAGATCAGAGAGAGATCACAGAGAGACAAGAGAACAGGCAGAGCGAACAGCTCTGATCTCCGGTCAAGTGCATTAACAGAGTCCACTAATAAAGACCATGACATGTGAACGTCTGTCTGACCGCTAGAGGATTACAACCAGGGCAATGAGTAGTTCACAACTGCTGGCAGCAGGGTTTACAACTGGTAGTAATGGTTTACGACTGGTGCCAGCTGGTGGGTGTCACAACTTTGCTGGCACCAGACTCACAACTTTGTAGAAGCCGCTACGCCGAATGCTCCATTGACATCGAAATTGGAGAAAAGATGCTGAACTTCCCGCCCACCGCCCACACCACAGTAAGAATTTTGCCCGCCCGCCCAGCCTGTTCTACCTGTTCTGACAAACACTGCTGACCATAGCAGCCGCCCTGTCCGTGCTATGTAACTTCCTGCACGTTGACATCCATCTATCATGGCAACCCAAGACTGCCCACGGCGAAATTTGGGTATAACACGAGCGCCCCAACCCAGCCCTTGAAGTCTCTGACACGAGTAGAAAAGGCTACATGATGAGAAGTCAAGAGGATCACCTCACTGATTTGCGGTACGACCTACGACCTGCCCGCAGACGACCCATCTACCTGTAGACATCAAGACACCCAAAAAAATCCCATAAATTAGAGAAACCCAGGCTCTTTTGGTTAGGTTTCATTAGGTTTTGTTAGGATTTAGGAATTTTTATGCTGTGACTTTCCTCTGTTGTGATTTTTTACTCTATCTTTTTTGTTGTGAAATATCTGTACGTGAGTGTGATTCTGCAGGATTTCCCTTCTCTTTCCTCTCTTACGCCTAGGTGCGAACGAATTAATTGTTGAAAGGATAAGTTTTCAGTCCCCCCTCCTCTCTTCCCTTGTTCCATTGTCTCATCTTGCATTGATGACATCGTTATAATGGTTCCCTGTGTCTTCCCTTTTCTTGTAAAACGATGTGCAAGACACACGCATCTTATTCAGAAGTAGTGCAGGATGCACACATGTTGTTCAGGTAGCCATGCAGGACGCATATCACTTAACTAAGCCGTGCAAGACGCACACATATTATTCAGAAGCCATGTAGGGTGCACACATTTTGTTCAGGGAGTCATGCAAGACACTTGTTGCTTAAGAAGCCGTGCTTGGTGAGCACAAATTATTTCTTCCCCTCCTCCTGCAGTTGAGAATCCTCTTCAAGTTGTTTTCCTCTCAGCGGTGGAGTTGCTCCTGCTCATTTTTGTTGTACTCCCCCCCCCCCCCCCCCTCAGTGGTCGAGAAGTTGCTCCTGCTCATTATTTATATATGTAACCCCCCTCCCCCCTATTATTCAGAAGCCGTTCAGGACACACATGTTATTCAAGTAGCCATGCAAGATGCTTGTTGCTTAAGGAAGCCGTGCAAGACGCACACAAGTTTTCTTCTCAGCGGTCGAGTTGCTCCCGCTGATTTTTATATGTGTTACTCCCCCCCCCCCCCTCAAGTGGTCGAAAAGTTGCTCCTGCTCATTTCTCATAAATATAGCCCCCCCTCCCCCCTGTATATCTACTGTGATGTGTTGGTGCATGTTTTCACCAAGGTAGAACAGTAGTTTGGGTGCATGGCAAAGTTAACCCAACCGCACCTTAGAGGTACAGGGCATTGCGTCAGTTATGCCTGACCACCGCAATCAGCTCCCCTGTTACCCTGATATATGTATGTTTTTTTTATATATGTATGTTTCTTAGGGCCCACCTGTTCACTGCATTTACCTATTTTATGTTGTCATGAGGCCAGTCTTAGTGCCTACTCTTTCACGGCAGTTATGGTACATGTTTACTGGGGCCTATTGATGTCGCTGCGCTAGCCAATGAATTTGAAGATGGCTATTGTAGCTTATGGTTGAATGTCACAGCTACCTGCAAATCCTTGTGTAGATAGTCTCCAATGACTAGGAGCCCATTTGTAGGGTAGAGACATTTATTTTAGCTAGATTATAGTGATTAAAGCCTGGTTATTTCTCTGACTAAGATCCAATGGGGGCCGTCTAGTAGCATGGTTCGACCGATGTAAGGCACTAATATTGCCTGTCATGTGACCTAGGACACTGACTTCACTTTTTACTTTATTCAATGCTATATCACTGGCAGTCTGTTTTGACTTGATGTGTCCTGTGTCTGTTTCCGTCTCTAAATTCCAGCTGCCTCTAGCAGCTCTGCATGCTAGCAGAAGCCCTGAGGCATAGAAAGCAACTCAAGATATGTACCTAAGAACTACACAGAAGGAACCCAAGGCAGATCAGTTCAGAGAGAGATCACAGAGAGACGAGAACAGGCAAAGTGAAAAGCTCTGATCTCCGGCCTTTGGCCAGAGACAAGTCTATTAACAGAGTCCACGAATAAAGACCATGGCACGTGAACGTCTGTCTGTCTTATTCACCAGATCACAACCGCTGCCAGCTAAAGGATGATAACCAGGGCATTGAGTGGTTTACAACTGGTAGCAGCGGTTTACAATGACCAAGGAGGTTGTGACTTGGTAACTCAATCAGACCTGTGAGGAAGCAGGGATGGGACATGCCAGATAGCTCGCTAGTTGGGATCTTTGTGACTGGAAGTGGAGGGTGGATGTGTCATGGCACCCTTCCTCACGTTGGCCCCTTTGATTCATTGATATCAAAGCCTTATAAGCTCTTAAAGTCAATACATCTACCTCTCTAACCCACAGGGGATGATGGCAAAGAAATTCCTGGTAATGAACACGGCCATTTTACTGATGAACGCCGCCATCGGAATTTTCAACATGGCCGTTTTTTCTAGCCAGGTCGGTGTCCGGGAGAGATTCGTCGACCTGCTTGACGAAGATGTGCCGGATGAGGCGCCGGTGAGCTACTTGGAGAGGGAGAGGGGTGAGGGGGGGATAGAGAAAGGGAGAGAGGGAGGGATGGAAAGGGGAGGGAGAGAGGAGGGGTAGGAGAGTGAAACATAAATTCTGAAGGTAGATGAATTTACAGACAGAAAATTATTACAAAAAAGACAATAAAGTACCAAACAAGTAGGTCCCATGTGCATAATGGACATCATGAATACAAACTATTGCTTAACAAGCACGCCTTCGTCCACAGGCCCTGGAATTCATGGCGGAGGATTCGCCAATAAATGGCACAGACTCGGAGGAGCCCGAAGGGCGCCAGAAAGCCACTGAATCCTGGAACACTCCCTTCGACGCGAGTCGTGGCCTCCTGGATAAGTCTCGAGTGTTTAAAACTCACCCGTTCGTCATCCCCGGACAACACTGGGAAAACGTCACTTCGTCTTGGAAAGTGTGCATGTCCCTCCAGACCTCCGTGGACTTTCTCTTTTGGCTGAGCAAGCAGGCGGAGATGTGGTCCGGCCCCATCTCGGTCGCGGTCTTCACCCCCGACGCGGACTACACGATCGCGCTGCGAATGATTAAGTACTTGAAGACGTGCAACCCGGAGGGTATGAGTCGAGTGAGCTTTCACGTGGCCTACCCGACGAAACACCCACCAAGGTACGTTCCCATTAAGGACGACGTCGTCAAGGAATACAACTGCGATGCCCCGGAGACTGTCAACCAAGAGCTGATCCGGGAGCTGCGGTCGAAAGAACTGCAGATGATCAAGAACTCTTGTTACCCGCAGAACTTATTGAGGAACGTCGCAAGAGAGGGTTGTCCCAGCGATTTTGCTTTCACTCCTGATGTTGACATGATCCCTATTCCCCACATGTCCGACGACCTCAACGAGTTCCTAGCAAAGAGCCCGGAGGCACAGTGCAACAAGTGCGCCTTTGTTGTCCCCACCTACGAAATCCACACTACCGTCACCACAAATCCGAAGGACAAAACCGAACTTCTCCAGCTGATCCTAAAAAAACGAGCTCAGAGATTCCACATCACGATCTTTGCTTCCAATCAAGCCAATTCCAACCTCGATAAGTGGGAGAGAACCGAAATAGCAGACAAATTGCAAGTGCTTTACAACATAACTACATGGAGGGACTACTGGGAACCTATCTATGTCACGAAGGCTAATGTGCCTCCATTTGACGAGCGTTTCGTCGGCTACGGGTTCACCAGGAACAGTCAGGTGAGAAAAAATCAGTAAAGAAAAATGAAGAAAAACAAAAGCAATATAAGCATAGTGGGTATGGCAAGAAAAGGGGTATGAACTTTAAAAGCTGCATATATATATATATATATATATATATATATATATATATATATATATATATATATATGTATATATATATATATAAATATATATATATATATATATACATTACTGGGAAAATTGATAGACAATTCTGGCCATTCAACTGATTTATTCACATTTTTATTGACAGAAGGAAATTTTTAGACAGTAAATATGTTTTTTTTTTTTTTTTTTCTTTATACATATATCATCTCAGTATTTTGTGGGACCTCCTTTGGCTCTAATAACTGCTTCAACACGTCTTGGCATGCTTCTAATGTAGTCTTGTGCTTTGTTCCTGATATCTGGATTTCTGTGCCAAACCTCTATCAACCGCTGGATGAGCTGTACTCTGTTGGTACATTCAATTTTGCTGACTTCATCTTTTAAGTCTTTCCATAAACCTCCAATAGGATTCATATCTGGGGCTATTTCCAGGCCAATCAAGCACTTTGATGTTAAGATCTTTTAGATGACTAGAAACTCTTCTGGCTGTGTGACATGGGGCCCCGTCATGCATGAATATTCCGTTATTGTCAGGAAACCATTCACGAAATTGGGGTACCAGGCGTTTATTTATTATCTTAAGGTATCCGTCTTGATTCAGAGCGCCATCCACGATCTCTAAACGACCTGTACCTTGTGCAGATATGATGGACCAAACCATGACTTTGGAAGGGAACTTGACTGCAGTCTTCTGACAGTCAGGGTGGTCCTTCTCTTTTGACGTCCTCCT
>BOPN01002033.1:61872-81872 GCA_017312705.2 Penaeus japonicus | reverse complement strand
TTAACGCCTTTACTTTCAATATTAACCCAATGATTGAGAATGGCATGTATTCTTGTCATCATGAGTATTGGCTGCGCAGCGCGTGCATGAATCTTTTGTCATGGAAAACTGAAGGTGTATGGTTTCTTTAGTTTAAAGTTTGAATTATAGTTTGAATTATATATCTATATATGTATGTATGTATCTATATATAGACATATTTATAGATATGTACAGATGCGTGTATGTATGTGTGTATGTATACATATATATGTTTATATGTGTTCATATACATATATAAAAAATATATATATGTATATATATGTAAATATATATATATGTGTGTGTGTGTGTTGTTATTTAAGTTTGTGATTATTTTATTACAATAAACTAAATTTGCACATATATGTATGTATTTTTCGCCTTACTACCCATGCCACATGGTAAAAATATAAAAACGTCTTTTTTTGACTTCCCGTGAAACAGTCCTACTACTTCAGCTCACATCAGGAATCGCCAATAGTTCAGTATATCACAACATTGATAAAGCCAGTCAAGTGCCATGTATATAAATCACAATACCATAAAACAAAAATAATACATCATATCATACACCGAACTCTCCAGGTTTCCAACTGCGAAAGATACGTTATCACAGCGCATGAACGGAATCCATAAATATGTACATTAGGAAAAGCCAGATGTGTGGAGCAGATGAGTGGCTTGATCAATTTCATGACAACAATGCGGCTTAGGTCTGACTAAGCTTGGCCCTTATCCACCGCGATGCCCAACCCGCTACAGTGACCGCCAGGCGACAGTGGACAACTCACGGGCTCGATCTGCCGGCCGCGGGATGTGAGGTCGATTGACGACGACTAGACAGCGTAAATATTTGCTCAATGGGTGAAGAGACGAGAGGAAAAAGGGTTGCTATATAGGCCTATCATGTGAAGACTCTTTTTCGAGTGAGTGCACGCTGAGTCTGAATACAAAGAGAATGGTAAATGAACGTGAAAGCGAGTCCTTGTGAATGAACACGTGGGAGTGATTCGGAAAGAGAAGAGAAGAGACAAGAAGAAAAAAAAAGGAATAGTGCGGATATACAGAAATTAAGAATATGGAGGACTTTCAGAATAAGCGAAGCATCTGTGCCGCATATCTGGCTTGTCCTTAATTAAGCGTTATCACACACACGCACGCACACAAACACCCACACACCCACCCAAACACACAAACACACCCACACACACAAACACCCCCCCCCCCCCACAAACACACACACAAACACAAACACACAGCAAAGCCCCAAAAAATAATATGAGCGGACCGTATTGCCTCACATAGTGACCTTCTCCACCACAAATACGTCACAGACAAGCGCATCAGCTGGACTCTTATCGGCCGTCAGATAACCGGTCGACCGTGCGCGCGTCTCAATCAGTTTCCTTGTGGCGAAGGTAGGGGTACACAGGCAGGCGTGTGGGGGTCGAATATTCCTTCGACTCTGGACTAGTCGTTCAAGGTAAGAGGAGGGGCCTGACCAGACGTTGGGCTTAGTCTTGATGGAAATATCTGAGCGAATGATATGTAAGATTACAGCTGTTTATTTCGTAAATAGATAATCATATTGTTTTGTTCTAAGCATTCAGACATTGGATGTGTTCTCGTTATATGTTTCCATATTTTTCGCAGTTTTGTGAAAGATTTTTTTTTTTTTACTTAGTATTAACAAACTCAAGATTTTTAAGTGATATAGACGAAATAACTTGCGGAAATGCAGATTAGCTGCAACCGTAACTTGGCGTTCACCTACTTTATCTCAACTTATCTTGAATCCATAGGGGACCAGGGAATACAAATAACCTACCTATATGTATCGAGTGCCTATGATGTAATATCTCTCTCTCTCCCTCACTCTCACTCTC
Organism: Penaeus japonicus; assembly: GCA_017312705.2. NCBI lineage: Eukaryota > Metazoa > Arthropoda > Malacostraca > Decapoda > Penaeidae > Penaeus > Penaeus japonicus. The sequence continues at coordinate 79,965 of BOPN01002033.1, read as the reverse complement.
TCTCTCTCTCTCTCTCTCTTCCTCTCTCTCTCTCTCTCTCTCTCTCTCTCTCTCTCTATATATATATATATATATATATATATATATATATATATATATATATATCTTATTTTCCACCATTCCCTTTATCGTTCAAAAAACCAAGAAAAATCAATACGAATTAGAATATTGAACGGAAACGAAAACCTAAAACTTCACATACTCATTCGCGTTACGTGTGTAGCTAAACAGCGCAACCCAACCCATACAGATGTTAAATTCGCTTGTGTTTTCCGTGTGTGATGTCCTAATTCCGGACACGGTGTCTTCTCACGTGATTTTGATAAAATGTGACTTTTTTTTTTTTCTTTTATTAAGCAGAATTTCCATAGTTGTTTTACACTTATCTCTTGAAAGCGAGAGCTGGCTGTTAATCATTTTCAACCTGTAACATAGCCCATCAAATTTTCCCAGGGATAGTATACTGAGACTAACTTGTTACTAATGGTTGTTTCGGGGAATTTGACTGTGCATTTGAAACTGAACCGAATTTTGAGAAACGCTATCCTATCCGTAGATTCCATTTTATATACTGCATATATAACTGCACACACACATACACATACACACGCACACACACACACACACACACACACACACACACATATATATATATATATATATATATATGTATGTATATATATACACATATATATTTTTTTTGTACGTATGTATATATATATATGTGTGTGTGTGTGTGTGTGTAAATAAATAAATATATATATGTATGTATATATATATATATATATATATATATATATATATATATATACATACATATATATTATGAACATACACCCGCAGATTTCTAAATGCATTCCATTGATAATTTCCTAATTCCCTTGCCACGCAACCCTCTCTAAGTGTCACCATCGCTTATCAGTACACTTTGTCACTGTCTCATGATAGTATACTTTCTATACTTTCTAAAGGGCCACATTTCATCACATAGATATATATATACGGGTCTCATTTCAATTTGGTTGTCTAACATGCATGCCACAAAATGAAAATAAACGAGATATTGTCACATTTATAACTACAACAGCCACTTTTCCTGTCCATTTTGACCAGTAGTTGCAAGCTTCATCTATGTAAACTATGATATTTTCAGCGATTAAAAAAAATAAGGGAATGTCAGTTAGTCTAAGAAATGACAGTTATTGATATATTCAAAACTCTAGATTTGGTAAATTTCCCCATTTTCAGCTTAACGATCAATTCACGGACACTAAAACTGCTAGTGTAAACAAGAAAAAGAGTTTTTGTCTCCATACTTTCCTAAAGCAAAATTACATAGGCTGTTGAAGGTCTTAGTAAACAACCTTTGAACACAAATGAGTGTTAACAGCATCGTTGCAAATAGGGACTAAACATTATACGATTCGGTAATTGGAGGCGAGGGTAAGTAAGGTTAAGGAGGTAGTTAACTTTGCCACGTGGCGTCTGTAAAAGAATCAAGAAATCCACAAAATCAGAGCCTCTTATTGAATCGTTGTCCGGATTGCAACACGTGTTTCGTTTTGCCTTCTTTAGTCATGGATGTGTAATAAACACCCTGTTCACTCGAGCCATTTCGTGCGGTACACTCCGTCTAGGCCTAAAACGTTTAAGGCGAACGATTTCGCCCCACAGACAGACAGCCTCTTCTGATTATCGTATGAGCCTTATCAAGAGAGAGGGAGGGAGGGAGAGAGGGAGGGAGAGAGAGAGGGAGGGAGAGAGGGAGGGAGGGAGAGAGGGAGGGAGGGAGAGAGGGAGGGAGGGAGAGAGGGAGGGAGGGAGAGAGGGAGGGAGGGAGAGAGGGAGGGAGAGAGAGAGAGAGAGAGAGAGAGAGAGAGAGAGAGAGAGAGAGAGAGAGAGACAGAGAGAGAATCACGTAATTGGAAATGTCATAAAGGCTCTAAATTTATGTAAACGTTTTCATCATTACACACATAAATGACCAGCGAAGTTGCCAGGGCAAAATTAAACATGTGTTGCAATTTGGATATAAGACTTTCGAGGTCCTGAAGTTGGCGGCCATCTTGAGTGTTTACAAGCCGGCCACGAGGCGAAACAAACTGCCAGATTTCGCTATGTGAACGCAGGGCTTATCGCAAGTAAGAACAAGGTCGTACAACACATTCTATAGCCTTCAGTGACAGGCGATGTTCTAGGGTAGCTGACGAAACGCTTCTTGAAAATGGACATATTAGACACAGAAGTAGCTCGATATGTTATGCCTGGACATAAACGCAACAGGTTTTGCTCCGAATGCTGGAAATACATTTCTTTTTCCATAACTCTACCCTGTGTGCTTCTTAACGAGAGAAAAAAAATCCCGGAGCAAAGATCATTGGAATTGGCAGAAGTGATGTTAGAACGCAAGTAGATACCACATGAAAGCGCCATCCCAGACATTAAACAAAGCCCTCTCGCTTAGAACGCCATAATTCTAGTAGTTATCTGCATTATACCATTCGCAATCTGAGACAACGAGTAAAGTCCTCTTCGATGCCTATTGGATGAACACTACAGAATGTTTATAAACAGATATTGATGTATTTGCTATAAATGTAAACGTAAAATAACATTGGCAACTATTCCTTCTGGTTAGGTAAAGAAGACAACTAGAATGAGAGAGAAAAAATGACCCACTGATGAATTATTTTGAACTTGATAAAAGAGTGCAATACACAGGAGACAAAAGAAACGAAAAAAAAGGAATCCAGTTGATTGACTTTATCAAAGCTACGAGCTTACGACAAATCCAATTATGGAAGAAAAATTAAGGTTATAATATTAGTTGGCCGAGCATCGCTTGTTTAAAATACTTGTCAAAATATTTTCAAATTCGTCCACTGTTACAGTCTTATTATTTATTATTATTTCCACCATAATCGTTATTGTCATCACTATTATTATCAGTCATCATTGTTGTCATTACTGTCATTATGATAATTATTGTTGTGTTATTGTTGATGCTGTTAGTGTTGTCATGGTTACCATAGTCATTTATTCCTATTGTATGATTATCATTATTGTTATTATATTATGACTATCATTATTATTATCGCTATTCTCATAGACATTGTTATTATCATTAATATCATTATTATTATTATCATTAATATCATTATTATTATTATCATTAATATCATTATTATTATTATTATTATCATTATCCTTATCATTATTTTTATCAATTATTATTATTATTACTATCATTATTACTACTTTTTTTCTTATTGGCATTACTATTATCAATACTATCATTACATTAGTATCGATTTTAATTATTCTTATCATTATCTTTGCTATTGTTATAATTGTTGTCATTATTATCGTCATACTATGATTATTATTATCACAGTCATTATTGTTATTATCATTATCCCTACTATTACCATTATCATTATTATTATGATCTTTACCATATTTATAGGTATAATTATTATTGTTATCATTACCATTGGGATTATCATTATCATTATGATGTTTTATCATCATCCACTATCATTTATTCATTATTTTAACTGTCATTACTAATAGTATTACCATTATTATTATTATTATTATTATTATTATTATTATTATTATTGCCTTTATTATTAGTCTTTTCCTTGTTATCAGTATTATGTATTGTATCATATTGCTATTGTAAGTTATTATCATTATCATCACAATTTTATATTGTTATTGTTATTAGTATTTTCATTTTGTTATCATCATCATTTGTGTTGTTATTATCATTATCATTATGATTCTTATTACTATTATCATTATTACTATCATGATCATTATCATCATCATTCTTATTACTAACATCACTATTAACACCTTCATTACTGACACTGTCATTATCATTATCATCATTATCCTCATCTACCTAATTAACACTGTCATCACCATCGACATCACCAGAAGTTATCCACCATAGAAAAACAATGACTGGTCATTATTCACGGAAGTATTTCTTACGAAAACGGAAGTGCAGCACAAATGCAAATTGGCTGACGAAGATAATAAAATGTAAAGGATTTCGCATTCCTAATTTAGACAAATTCGTATGTATTTGTTGATGCTTTGGGAAGCCTTTGTTGTGTGTGTGTGTTAGTCGCGTGGTGTGTATGTTTATGTGTGTGTGTGTTTGCGGTATTACATGCTTTGTGTTTTGTTTTTTTCTGTGTGTGTCTTTTGAGTGCGTGCGATCTGTGTGTGGTTGTGTATATATATGTGTGTGTGTGTGTGTGTGTGTGTGCGTGTTTCTGGATGTTCGTTTCAAGATTTTTGTGTTTGTGTTATTTATTTCGGATGCATCCTTTGTATGGCCAGATTATGTCTCGACTTTCAGACTTTCCCCCAACTACGGTTTTATTCAATTAGTTGAAAGGTGGGCGGGGTTCGATATTATTATAATTCTCTCTCTCTCTCTCATTCTAAATCTCCCCCCTCTTCTTCTTCTTCTTCTTCTTCTTCTTCTTCTTCTTCTTCTTCTTCTTCTTCTTCTTCTTCTTCTTCTTCTTCTTCTTCTTCTTCTTCCTCTCTCTCTCTTTCTCTCTCTCTCTAGCTGTCAGTCCAGTACAGTGGTAGCGCGCCGGCCTCATGTTCTCATGGTCGGCAGATCGAGCCCCGTCCAAGCTCGTGAGTTTCCACTGTCGTTTGGTGGTCATTGTAAGGACCAAGGGCTGGATACTGAAAACTCTCACAATTTAAGACCTCGCAGTGGGTGACGCTCTCGTTAGTACCGGTACGAAGTCGCTACGAGGTCGTAAATCCCCAATACTCAGTAAATACTATATCGTAGGCACATCATAAACGAAAGTAAACATCACAACCGTAGTTCGATGGGATGATCCCAGATGGCAGCACCAATTCGAACTTACCAATCAACTGTCAGCCTTTTAGGCGTAATTACCAATTAGAGGCTAGGGTCATTAGGGGGAGTGAGAGGGAGAGAGAGAAGGAAAAGGAGAAAGAGAGAGAGAGAGGCTGGGGGAGAGGGAGAGGGCGAGGGAGAGGGAGAGAGAGAGTGAGAGCGAGAAAAATGTAAATGATTAGAGATGGATAGATAGCTGGATGGATAGAAAGATAGACAAATAGAGAGATACAGATATATATGCATGTATATATATACATATATATATATATATATATATATATATATATATATATATGTATGTATGTATATACATATATATATATATATATGTATATATACATTGATTGAAAGAATTAGGGAGTGTATTAATGTACATCGTACAATCATTACTTTGATAATCAAATCTGCACATGCAAGCTTTTTCTCTCCCTCTATCTATCTTTCTCATATATATATTTAAGTATAAAAGAATGTTCGTCTATGACAAGACACAAGAATTGCACATAAACTCTTATGTCTGGTAAATCTGTAATATCGGAACAAGTATTTATCTCATGCAAATAAAACTTCTCTTTTTCTCCTCTCATTTCTCAAAGCTTTATCGTGTATACAATATGTACTGTTGCTAACTCCATAGGGTGGTAAACGACAAGCGCATTATACGCTGTCCTAATATTGCTAATTATCTCCTTTTTATCAAGTGGTTGGAGAGAATGAAGGTATTTGTAGATACGCAGATACAATTATATGATGCCTAATACTGTGTCTGACACGGCCAGTAAAACGTTAGCAATATATATCTATATATATCTCGCTTGTGCAAGTCTCCTATTCCCATGGTTGGCAGATCGAGCCCCTTCCAAGCTCGTGAGTTTCCACAATAGCCTGGTGGTTCCTGACGTTTCTGGGCACTTCGTTGGGTAAGGACCATGCTTAGTCAGCACACGTTGGCACATTATATCACGCGTCATCACATGCTGACACGAACGGGCTCGCCTCAGTGCATGTGCTCCGTAAATCTGGTTTACCCTTATCCTTGTACAAGTCGAAGTTTTTATGAATTATTTCAGGGTCCACATCTCTCTCTCTCTCTCTCTCTCTCTTTCTCTTTCTCTCTCTCCCTCTTTTTCTTGTACTCTCTCTTTCTTCTTCTTCATCAGATCAAAGACCAAACTCACCCATCTGTCTTTGGGTTCCAAAAAGAGAAAGGAACACAAAAGTGGATAGCACAGTACCTAAGTGGAAGCAAAATATAGCAACCATACTTCATATATCTTAAGGGTGCTATTGACAAAGCCTCCCCCAAAACAATTTTCCATGCACTAACAAAGTTCCTGCTATGGCTAAAGGATTATTTATCATCTAGGAAAGTTAAAGTACAGGATAAGGACAAGCCAGATATGTGGAGCAGATGATTCACCTGGACTATGGCAAGCCCAGCCTGTGTTAGCTAGTGCTGACTCGCGATTCTGTGCTAACAATTGCTGGTACGAGAGTGACACTGAGCTTGGTCCTTACCCACCGTGATGTCCAGCCACAGCAGCAACCGCCAGGCGACAGTGGAAACACACGAACTTGGGCGGGGCTCGATCTGCCGACCACACGTTTGTGAGGCCGACGCGATACCACTGTACTAGCTTCACAGCTTGTATCCCATACCATTTCATATACTTGTACATTCTCTCTGCAGTCTCAACAGTGAGTTAGGAAACCTATGCAATATCACATCATATGCGGATGACAGGTATCTGACTGGGGAGAATCTGTTCTCAGGATATTCAGCAGAAAGTGTATTTCTCTTGGCCTCGTAATCAACCTTATCAAGACCAAGCATATATCTAGACCTCGTCAACTGCCTTATATTCCTAGGATAGTTGGACAGGTTATTACAAGGAATGACCCTTACAGTTGTCTTGGTATGATTGTGATCGTTATACATCTCATGTCACGCACTTCTTATTTCACCCAGGAAATTACTCTAGATATCAAAGAACTTTTCTTGGAACGTTAAAGACCATTACAGTATATATGTAACAGATATGTTAGTGCCCCCCCCCCCAGAGTCCTGAGGTTGATGTATATTTCTTTAGTTCGGTCCGTGATTTCATATACGAGTCCAAAACAAGGCTATGGAAACTAAACTTGGCTACTGAAAGACTACTAAATCTCTGGAAAGTAAAGAACTAGATCTCCCCATAATCCACAATCTTGTCACCCAAATCAACACCGTATTCGGTATCAAAATCTTGAAGCTTCAACCCACATCATAAATTTCCAAGCTCTGGTAAATGAGATTCAACTTGTATTTTTTATGTATACAACATATGTTCAATTGTATTCAAGTTGTATGCAACAGGATACAGAGTCAAGTTTCTTCGGCCTCGATATTCCATTCTAATGCAATCCAACTGCCCAAACTGCCCAGACTATCCTCAACTTCAATATGTGGAACATTGACGGTCTTAATATTCTAGAAACAAAAATATCTGCACCATGGTATAGAATTCATGTAAATGTTTAAAATGACAAATTGCCAGGACCTAAATCCACGACTTCAACATCAGAATTGAAGTCTCAGTTTTTGAAATATATAGAAGAAATTCTACATCCCCCTCACAATGACCCCCACTTGCAATCTACTGCAATGTCTCCACTGGGATTGGAGTCTCAGTTCCTGACATTTCCATTAAGGAATATTCCGTTAATAAATCCCCTCCCCCCCCTCTCTCCCCTCCCCGCTCCGCCATTTAGGACAGACGTCAGGTCACAGCTTTTACTTTTTTCCCCTCCCCCTATGCGTATGTATTCTCCCTCAACCCTCCCTATTAAACTTTGAAATTAGGTAGATATATATTTTTTTTTTTCTTTTTTTTTTTCTTTTTTTTTTCTTTTTTTTAAGCAAGGAAGGCCACCATGGCACGACGACGAAACCTTCAGAAAGGCTTGGTAGACCAGCCTTGTCAATCCTGATGTCCCACAAAACCGCTATTTTAAAGATCAACGTTACTTCACAACCGTGCGGGATTCGTTGCACAATTGGATACGTTAATTTGTGTTTGATAAATCTTCGCAATCATATTGTGAGAGAGATATAGTTAGCACACTATTCTCCTTCCCTTCATTTTTTATATTCATATTAACCATTTGGAATATGGAAAATTAATTATGCTTTCTCCTTTCATTAGTCATATTAATTATAATTTACTATCATTCTCAATTAGTTTGTCTTTGCTATATTTTAAACTATCTCAATAATAAAAAAAAAGAAATCGCATAGTATTTATTTTCTTCATGTATCATACACTAATTAAGCTTAAGCAAATCACATGTCAAACAAACGCGATTAGCCGCAAAAGACTTTCCCGACTTATAACTACAGATTATCATAAGACGTTTTGTTTCGTTGAGTCTTATCCAACGAGTTAATTATTGCACAAGATATTCTCGTCTCGGATCAGCTTCATGATTATCATCTTTTTTCATTATTTGTATGACTCTGGTGAGAATTCATACTTATTGCATAAGCTATAACTGCGCCGGTCTTATGCAATATTGCGTAAAACAATTCCCTACATAAAGCCACAGATGCTAAGGCCTGCAAACCATCTATCCAATTGAAGACTGAATGGAATATTCCCGATGCGGATCAGTTAATCATTTTTACCATTATTCATTATTAAGATCATTATTCGCTCATGTCAAGTGTGAATTCATAATTATCTACGAGGTTGATATTATTCTACTAGCTATTTTTTTACGAAAATACTATCATTAAATGTTAACTCCAGTAAAATATAAATACCATTTTATTGTTTAAAAGTAATAATTCAATACAAACTTTAATTAATACATCTTACTCGGGTGACGTGATATCACGTCATGTAAATATCTTGCTCTTTCCTGTCATGATCTCTCCTAAATACCCATTCACGTTTGTATATACTCATAGCAGTTGTATTTTTATAGACACAGTTGTTCGTGACTTGTCAAAAAATGTAAAAAAAGAAAAAAAAAAAAAAAAGAAGTACAAAAACCCCTGTCAGCATCTCATAAAATCGGGCCTGTCAGCATCTCATAAAATCGGGCCTGTCAGCATCTCATAAAATCGGGCCTGTCAGCATCTCTTAAAATCGGGCCTGTCAGCATCTCATAAAATCGGGCCTGTCAGCATCTCATAAAATCGGGCCTGTCAGCATCTCATAAAATCGGGCCTGTCAGCATCTCATAAAATCGGGCCTTTCAGCATCTCATAAAATCGGGCGGGTGAAAATCGCTCAAGGAGACGCAAAGCGGCATCACGCTGGGAGGGATCTCGCACGTGGAGGGCGGAGGTTGTGCGCTCTCGCTGTCTTATCTTCACGGCAGGAGCAGCAATAGGCAAATAATCGCCGCGTCGTGAATGGTTAAGGTGTTATTTCCATCCCAGGTTACCTCTATGGACACCCCAGATGTCCCCGATTACCTGTACTCTGCTCAGATGCTGTTGAAAGGAGTTCTTGGAGATATACGTATAAAATGTATGAAGGAGAATGATTTACGACTTATGCACTGTGACGTCATTCGTTCTCGTTAAGCCTCTTCTTCTTTTGCTACACCTTGAGCTCGGTGTTTAGTCAGTATGATCTCAAACACCTGAAAACAAACATCAAAGAAGAAGCTAATTTTGCAGAGAGATTAATTGCTAGTACCTTATCATTTCGGCGATAATTTAATGCACTCACATCCAACCCTTGCACTGAAGTTGCTGATTGATGTTGGCCATACTGTCAACAGTAGATTCTTTTTCTTGCATTAATTACAAGAGTCTGGACGACGAGGGGAAATGGCAAAGAAGAATCACATTTGGTAAATTTTCCGAACAACGCCGCGTCGCTAAATACCACAAAAGTGGTATCGATGGATTCCTCTCAACCTCTACTATTCATATATAGTGAAATTAATGAGCGCTTGCACCCCTGAAGCCCACAATCTGGGTCCCGATAGTAGGGGAGGGCATGAAGTAGATCAGGGAAATTGCGGGGTAAAATGTTACGAAATACCATAAAAATGGTATCGATGGATTCCTCTCAACCTCTACTGTTCATACATAGTGGAAATCATGCGCGATTCCACCTCTGGACCCCACAATCTGGGTCCCGATAGTAGGGGAGGGGATGAAGTAGATCAGGGAAATTACGGGGTAAAATATGAATTCCGGCCATATTTCGTATGCAAAATCTTAACCAATTACCTACCTAACTTTGCTTAGGTTTGAAGTTTGCTCAGCCGTATAGGGGTTTCGCCCCCAGGTGACTTTCGCCATTTTCAGCACAATTTCGGTATCACGAAAAACCTTAACCCAACTACCCACCACTTTGCCTAGTTTGAAGTCAGCCTTTATGAAGATCCGTGGATCTCCCCTATTCAGGCCACTTTGTAATACTTATGATGCGTAATTAGTCCTGTAGATGAAAATGCCGCGACCACGGATAACCCTCACACTGCGCCATGATGACAGCAACCGAGTCTTCGTCTTATATATTCCTCAGGATAGGAAACTAGGACCGATGATGACGCGACCACTCAATAGAGGGCACTCTATAGTTATACTGTACACAATAGGGAATATTGCGCCATCTGTTGAGAGAACATAACAGCACATGCAGGTAATTCCTTGGGGGTTTCCAGTCCACAGCTTGCTACTATCCGTAAATACGTAAACAAAGCCATGTTTAAATTTCAGGGCGAGGATGGTGAATTCGGGATATCTTGCCCAAGGTATGTTGCACGAAGTGCCCTAAAAAGGGGGGGTCCAGGGGGGGGCGAAGCCCCCCTTTGGCTAGGGATTAATTCAAAACTAGGCAAAGTTAGGTAGGTCATTGGGTTAAGATTTTGCAAGCGAAATATGCCCCGAAGTAGGACGAGGTAGCACGAAGTGCCTTAAAAAAAAGAGACCCAGATTGTGGGGTCCAGGGGTGCAAGCACTCATTAATTTCACTATATATGAATAGTAGAGGTTGAGAAGAATCCATCGATACCACTTTTGTGGTATTTCGTAACGCGGCGTTGTTCGGAAAATTTACCTCACGAAGATTATTTGTGACCTTTAAGTCAAGACCTGGGAAAAAAAGGTCTCCTCTCAGTCAAAATCAAGAAAGGAAATGTATCCTTTAAGTCAAAATCAGAGAAAGAATGGGGGAAATGTGTCTTTTTGAAGAAAATCACACATTTTTATATATTTATTTGAAATCTGCGTTTGAGAGACACCTCCCTTTGTCTTATTAACAAAGTGTAAAACTCAGTTATCTGTACAGGGACTCCAATTAGAAATATGGGAAAGAGGGATGAGCTCACTCACTTTTGCTAAATTTCTGCAACTGTCGTGTATTTACATGGAAGAAATTATTCCACTTGTTTTAATAGTACAACAATCATTAAACCTTGGACAAAGAAACTGGCACTGGGTTACATTCCTTTCTACACAAAATACAAATCCACACACGTGCCCTACCAAAATTCATTCTTGTAGTTAAATTAAAGTCAAAGAAAAGATTATTGATTCAAGATTTAAGTTACATCACACTACTTCGGAATTACTGGCTAATTTTGAAATAAAAAGTATGTTGATTAATCCTTCACTTACCCGGCCTCCGTCAACTGTTTTTTTTTTCTTTCTTTTTTTTTTTTTCTTTCTTTCTTTTAACCCTGGGAAAGGGTTAATTAACTGCCATAGAATCTCTCTCTCTTTCTCTCTGCGCTGGGTGTCTTAGGAAGCTGAGACTAATAGCCCACATAAAACAGGTATTTGATGTCAGGCAAAGGATCTATACAAATAAGATTTATTCCACAACGCAGAGAGCCTACGTTTTGGTCCACGAGAAGTAATAATCATTATAGCACAGTGATCAGTTATAAAGCACTAAAAGGACATATAAACAGGAGGGACAATCAGGCGGTAGTGGGAGTGCAGTCGATCCAGGTTTGGTTCTTTGTTCCAGACATCCCCCCTTATATGGAGGGCTTTGTCATCAGCTGTCTCCAGTAGTGATTACGCGGGAACGTAGCTTGGAATGAGAGGGCGTGGCACTCTTTTTTAAGGTCAACATAATTGTAAGATAACTATGTGTAAAATATCTATCCGTCAATTTTGACCTGACCTGGCTCAAGAGAGGCATACTTGATACCTAAAATTTGTATTTATGTAACATTTGTATGTTGATGCATTCGATATTATATATAAACATACGATATAATCCTCACATTCTCTTTCTCTCTTTCTTAGTGAATCAGTTTTTCATAGGTAACACTGGAATGACACTCTCAGCCACGGTAAAGACACCCGAAGACTGTATAGGATTTTCCTATGCTATTTACCTCTTCTTTGAAAGAGTTCCAACAGCACTTCGTGGCGGCTGGCTGCGGAGATGTGTATATGTATATGTATGTATATGTATATATATATATATATATATATATATATATATATATATATATATATATATATATATATATATATATATATATATATATACGTATATATATATATATATATATATATATATATATATATATATATATATATATATATATATATATATATATATATATATATATATATATATATATGTATATATACGTATATATATATATATATATATATATATTTATATATATATATATGTATATATATATGTATATATATATATATATATATATATATATATATATATGTATATACATATATATATATGTATATATATGTATATATATATATATATATATATATATGTATATATATATATATTATATATATATATGTATATATATATATATATATATATATATATATATATATATATATATATATATGTATATGTATGTATGTATATGTATATATACATGTATATATATATATATATATATATATATATATATATATATATATATATGTATATGTATGTATGTATGTATATGTACATATATACACACACACACACATATATATATGTATATATATATATATATATATATATATATATATATATATATATATGTATATATATATATATACATATATATATATATGTGTGTGTGTGTGTGTGTGTGTAAATATAGAAAATATCTCCAAGTGATATATTCCAACCTATCAATTGTTTCCCCTCTCATTTCTCATATCCCATCTCTCTTCTCTTCTCTGTCCTCTCTCCTCTTTTTCTCCCCTCTCTCTTTCGTTCGTCTCTTCTCTCCCCTCTCTTTATATCTCTTCTCTGTCTTTCCTTTCCCCTCTCTTCTCTCTCTCTCACTCTTGCCAATAAAACACGCCACGCTATACTACTGACATTAATTAAACAGGAAATGCTTACAGTTACGACTTTTTATCACAAGTCTTATCTGTTGATAAAATTATCCCTCTATTCCACAGATGGTGATGACAAAGAAATTCCTTGTGTTAAACATGGCCATTGTACTGGCAAATGCCGCTATCGGACTCTTTCTCAACTTGGCCATATTTTCTGGCCCCGTGGGCGTCCGGGAGAGATTCGTCGTCCTGCCTGATGAATATGTGCCGGATGAGGCGCCGGTAAGCCACTCGGAGAGGGAGGAGAGGGAGGGAAAGGAATGAAGTAAGAGAAGTAGATGGGTGAGGAAGAGAGATATAGAGAGAGAAACAAATAAATACTGAAGGTAGATAAATAGAGAGACAACGTAAATACATAGAAAAACATAGATACCAGTTTAGCCAGACACGATAAAAATAGGGGCTTTGTACACGACAGACATCATACAAACTATTGCTTAACAAGCATGCCTTCCTCCGCAGGTCCTGGAATTCCTGACAGAGGACTCGCCAGTCAACGGCTCAGACCAGGAGGTGAACAAGTGCCAGAAGACCACTGAATCCCGGAACATTCCCTTCGACATGAGTCGTGGCCTCCTGGATAAGTCTCGAGTGTTTAAAACTCACCCGTTCGTTATCCCCGGACAACACTGGGAAAACGTCACTTCGTCTTGGAAAGTGTGCATGTCCCTCCAGACCTCCGTGGACTTCCTCTTTTGGCTGAGCAAGCAGGCGGAGATGTGGTCCGGCCCCATCTCGGTCGCGGTCTTCACCCCCGACGCGGACTACACGATCGCACTGCGAATGATTAAGTACTTGAAGACGTGCAACCCGGAGGGCATGAGTCGAGTGAGCTTTCACGTGGCCTACCCGACGAAACACCCACCAAGGTACGTTCCCATTAAGGACGACGTCGTCAAGGAATACAACTGCGATGCCCCGGAGACTGTCAACCAGGAGCTGATCCGGGAGCTGCGGTCGGAAGAGCTCCTGCAGATGATCAAGAACTCTCGTTACCCGCAGAACTTATTGAGGAACGTCGCAAGAGAGGGTTGTCCCAGCGATTTTGCTTTCACGCCTGATGTTGACATGATCCCTATTCCCCACATGTCCGACGACCTCAACGAGTTCCTGGCCAAGAGCCCGGAGGCACAGTGCAACAAGTGCGCCTTTGTCGTCCCCACCTACGAAATCCACACTGCCGTCACCACAAATCCGAAGGACAAAGCCGAACTTCGCCAGCTGATCATAAAAAGACGAGCTCAGAGATTCCATATCAGGGCTTTCGCTCCCAATCAAGCCAATTCCAACCTTGCTAAGTGGGAGAGAACCAAAATAACAGACAAACTGCAGGTGCTTTACAACATCACTACGTGGAGGAACTACTGGGAACCTATCTATGTCACGAAGGCTAATGTGCCCCCATTTGACGAGCGTTTCGTCGGCTACGGGTTCACCAGGAACAGTCAGGTAAGAAAAATGGAAATCATTAAAATTAAGAAAATAACGAAAACAATGTTAACTTGTCTGGAAAGACAAGGAAGGGGTTGTAAACACTAATAGTCTCTAGCATTAACCCGTCTGTAATGGTTTACAGCTTGGGTATCTAAAGATATTCTATGTTTTGATTATTTACTAGAGTTATGGTGCGATATAGGAGTCTATATATAGTTTAAGACCACAAATACTAATTAGAATTTAATATGATGCCCTAGTTACGTAAGTGAAGGAATAGCTTGTATTTTAAAAGAAAATAATAATACAAAAGTGATAGCACTGTAGGAGTGTTAAATATAAAAGTTTACAGAAGTTTGTCACTTACAAATTATTAGATGTTAATCAGACTTGAATTGATAATTCGATAGTTGAAAAAAAATCAGACTTTTTCAATAAAGATAATTAACCCTCTCTGGATGGGTGGTACACCACGGGTACCGCACATTCAAGGCCCGTTCGCTGGGTGACATCATACGGCGTCGTTTATTTAACTGATTTAGGCCTATGCGTTCGACAGCCCCGGCATTGTAACATGCAAGGCTGGAATGCCCCCATCATGAGTGGTTAAAATCTAATGAAATTGGCTTACGCCGGGAAGGGTGCACTGCCGTATTTACCTTCCGCTTCCAACCACAAGGATATCTCCTAGCAAGCTGCTAGGCAGGGGCACATGCCATCCCTATTTCCTCATAGTTGGACATATGACTTTACCAACTATACTTCTTAATCTGGCACCAGGACTAATTACAAAAGGTGGCAAGACATGATTCCTAGGTCCTTGGTCCTCTAATTACTCCTGTTGTGCAAGGTCATGGCTCCTACCACCAGGCCAGTCTATGTAGTATGGTCAGGACTACGCTACCAGGGTATATAAAACTTCCATATATATGCCACAAGCATATATCAACTGAGCAGGTTCTCCTAACCGCCCCCTGAAATCTTGGATAACGGTCTTAGACTAAGAGACCTCCAGAATCAAGAGCTTTGCTGAATACATCGAGAGCCCCTACTAGAATCTCCAGAGGTGCAGTTAGAGTGGCAGTATCATCAGGAAAGTGACCATGCTCTGCATTAACTTTGGATGACAGCTCTACCCATCATCCAGTCCATCCAAGTACTGAAAAAGATTAGAACAAGGGTACAGAATTCACAATAAAAATTATTCATGCAACCGAGCAGACTTTACAGCACTTTCAGCACTATCAATCCATAAATCTTAGTAAGAATTCTTTTAAGTCTCAGAATCTCCTAGAGTGGTTTGTGGTGTGGTGGAGCCAACTTCTTCTTGCGACTGACATAGGCTGCAAGCTGCCAATGCCAGAACTCTCAACAGGGCTCATCAATGACTCAAAGTGCAATAATTAGGATTACTCCAGTCTCTGGTGCCTCAGTGGATGGTCTTTAATGCATCTCAGAAGGATGATTGTGAGCACCTTGCCTGGTATTCTAAACGGTGTCTTGCTCGATGATTGCTGCATTCCCAGCAATCCCCTTTTTCTTTCTCAAAAGGGAAGACTATGCCCCTCAACAGGTATGTGGGAATAGCACTGAACTGCTAGACAGCAGCTAGAACAGCATGAATCTACAAGCCATAGGTTTACCACAAGACTTCAGCAGTTCATCAGGTTTACCACAGATATCCACACCTTATTACCCTTCAGTTAAGAGATTGCCTCCCAAACTTTTGTCAGGGTATGAGGATCCTCCCTGATGAGGGGATCAAGTACTGGGATCACAACATCAACCACATCCATGCTCACCATCAGTGGCTTCGTCTGAAACAGCTGCTCTGAATACTCAGCCCAATGCTCTAGTACCCCAAGAGGATATGAGATAATCTGCCCATCTGCTGAGTAAACTGCAGTTGTGTGTCAAGAGAGCTTAGACTTTAGCATTTTCAGGGCTTGGTAGGGAGGATGATGGCCTTCGACCTCTTCGGCATGATTCCTGATATGCTGTTCCTAGTCCCTCAGTATTGTCCAAGTTCTGTGAGACAGAGATACCAATCACCAGCCAGCCCAGCTGCGTGACATGTATCCATGGCCTCAACTGTCTCCTGGAAGATATAATTCTGCCTAGCTCCTGAGCTACATCAAGTGTTTTACATTTGAAGGTATCCTACAGTGCTGCAGGGTCAGTCATTTTGTCAATCACCGAGAAACAACTAGAAAGCCACAGAAAACCTATTTACATACCAGTAAACCATGCAAATTTGAAGGATCCTCTGAATGCTGACGAGAGGATATGGTGGATCTCCTTGGCTGCATAACTTACATCACTGTTCAGCAATGTAGGTTGGGATGCTGATACCAGGTGCCCAAGATCCTCAATCTGCGGAACCTCACAAGGAACAACATGAATATCTTGCTGAGAACAGCAATCTGCTACAGAAGGGAGTCTGGCATAGAACATCTCTTTCACATCAAGTTTACTTACATCGGTAGGAGCACATACAGTAATAAGAGAGATGTATCCAAATATATGTTTCAGTCTCAATATACTCCCACCAATTGGAGTTACCTTTACTAACGAGGACTAGAATCTGCCAGATATAGCTATGGCTACCCCCTGGAGATGGTGATCGTCATTGTGGTCTGGCTAGTAATAGGTGTATTCACTCTCACTAATCGTGTTGTTGCCAGATCTTCTCACCTCTGCCCTCAGTTTTCTCTGTTCCCTTGATAGCAGTGGCAGTCGATCATCCTTACACAAGGAATGGATGTTCCATGTCCCAACCCAGACAGCTCTTCTTGCGATATTAATCCCACTGTGTTGCAGAGTCAGCCATTCATGTTATCTTTCTTCTATTTCTATCTATTGCATCATCTGTTTAAATCAATAGGTTGTTCATCTCACACTTCACCTCGTTTCTCCATCTTTTTTTTTCTCTCTTGACGCTCCTTCTTCCTGTGACTTTACCTTCACAATATGATAATCTTCTCTCTTTTATATGTGTCCAAAAATATCTCCAGTATGCTTTTTTTTTTTTTGCCATCTCTCTTATATTACACATTCCGCTGTCACCTTTCCAACAATGAGATTCCAACCATTCATCTTACCATCCTCATTTCCGTTCTTTCGAAAATGCCTTCTTCCTTCTTCCTTAAGGACTATGTTTTTACTACATACAATAGAACTGGTCTCAATAAACTTTTTTTATATTTTCATTCTCAATAGAACGGTATTTTCTTGTGTAAGAAAACTCCATTCAGTTCCTTCCATATTCGCCATGGTCCTCTCTCTCACTGTCAAATTCCCTTTTCTATGACTCCTTCCTCTGCAAATACCACTCCAAGGTATTTGAGTTCCACGTCAGTTTTAGACTTCCATCGCTCACCGATGAGATGTTGATCTCCCCATGTCCTACTATGCTGGT
>BOPN01002033.1:33425-39804 GCA_017312705.2 Penaeus japonicus | reverse complement strand
ACAATACGTTTATCACACCGCTTGCTCCCTTAGGGTCGTACATCACCGTATTCTTCTAAAACGCTTTGTTACTCTTGTCTACAAGTTCAAAGAAACGTATAGGATAGTGAGATAGAACAAGAAATGTGGTGCTACTCATTCGATATGAAATACGTGGATGTGGATTTCGGATACTATTATTAATTAAATCATTGATTAAATTACCAGTTAGGATTGTTAATGAATATAGTTCAATCATGCATATACAACACAACACTCACATGCGAGGGTTGTCATGATATAGTCATGAAATACATTAATGCTAATATTTATGGTAATATTGATAGTAAGGACGTTTATGATGATTATGATGATGATATTGATGATTATAACATTGATGATAATGATAATGATAATAATGATAATAAGGATGATAATATTGATAATAGCAAGAGTAATGATAATGATGACAATGGTGATAGTAATGATAAAGATAATGATAATGATAGTCACAATAACAATAATGATGATAATGTTAATTACAAGAATGATGGTAGTAACGGTAACAATAGTAATAATGTGAATAAGAATTCTTAAAACAGTAATAATGCTAATGATGATAATATTGATGATAGTAGTAATCATGATGATGATGATGAAATTGTTAATGATAACAGCAATGATAATAACTATAATAATAATAACGATGATACTGATGATTTTGATAATAATAATGATAACATTAATGAAAATATCCATAACAATGATAATGGTAATGATGATAACAATTTTAACAATGTTACTGACAATGCTAATGCTAATGCCACCAGTAATGATGATGATTGTAATAGTAATATTGATAATAGGAATAAGAATGATCTTAACAATGATAATGATGATGATAACGACAATGATTATGATAATGATGATAGTAATACTATTTTAAAGATAGTGATGATGATGATGATAATAGTAATAATGATATTAATGATGACAGTACTGAAAATGATGATAAGGATAACAAGGGTGATAATGATGACACTGATATTTAAATAATAATGATAATAATATTAGTAGTAGTAAGGATTATGATAACGGTATAATGATAGTAATGTTAATGATAATGATAGCAATAATGAAAGTAAGAAAGACAATAATAATGATGTTGGTGATAATATTAACGATAAGGATAATAGTAATAATGATAAAAATGATAGTGATAATGATAATGATTCCAATAATGAACAAATAATAATAATAATGATAATAATCAGGATTATGATAATAATGATAGTATTGAGGATTATAATGATAATGATAGTAATAATAATACTGATACTACTACTGATAATAATAATGAAGTAAATGATGAGGATGATAACAAAAATGATAACAGTAATAATGATAATAATGATAATGATAATAGTATTAGACATAATGACAACTACAGCAATAACTTTATTGAAAATAATAATGATAATAATAACAATAATAGCAATAACAATGATAATGATAATCATCATAGTGATAACGGTAATGATATGGATAATGATACAACTACTACTAGTAATAAAAAAAAAACGATAATGATCATAATGATAATGATAATAGAAATACTGATAAAAATCATAATGATAATAATCTTCATAATAGTGATAGCAATATCATAAATAATGAATATTATAATTCTGATTATAGTGATTTGCATAACAACGGATAATGAATTTTAATTAGAATTAATATTAATGAGTGGTGTAATATTTGACAAAAACAATCAAAATACTTTACTGATGTCAATTTTTTTTTCTTCTTTTTTTTCTTCTTTTTTGTATGCCAAGCTTGGTTGGGTTAAAGATGGCTTGCTTCGTTGCCGCTTCGTGATCGACTCGAGATTAAAGTGTTGTAGGTCGATATGTAACATCTATGTGTATAGTGACTATATATATTCGCAGCTTTAGGAATATATGTTTATGTGTGCAAGTTTACATACTGTTTGTGTGTTTATGTATATGTTTGTGTATGTGTGTGTGTGTGTGTGTAAGTATATGTGCACAATAATGATAAAGATAGTAATAATAGTAATAATGATGATAATGATAGTAATTATGATCATGATAATGATAATAAATAAGAATGATAATAACAACAGTAATAGTAACAACAATATTGATAAAAAATAAAATGATGATGATAATGATAATAGTAATGATAATAATAAAATGATAATAATGATGAGAATAATGATAATAAGAACAATAGTAATAAGAAGAAATAATAACAGTAATAATAATATCAGTAGTAAATAAAAATAATGTTAATGAATAGTGATAAAATTAAAAGCAATAATACTGATAACAACAACAATGATGAAAATTATTACGAATGATAATAATAACAATGATAAATAATAATAACTAATCATATTAACCACAATAATAAAGGTAGCATCAATAATGGTAAAGAATACTACTACTAATAATAATTATAATGATAATAAAAATACAAATAATTCAATATGCAAAAAAATACCTAACACAAAAGAAAAATCAAGTGACAAGATCTACTAAAGAGAATCACCATAACAAACTGATAGACAATAAACCTCAAGCCCCCCCCCCCCCTAATATTGAACAACCACATAGCAACCTAACTCCGAAAACGTGGAAAATGGAATAATAATCTTAATACAAAGAAAATGGGCTAAAAGAGATAAAAAAATAACTGTCAATAATCTATAAAAATCACTAAAGTCATCACAAAACTGCATTGCCATTAGAATCAAAACAACATGGGAAATAGGCAAGCTAACCCAAATAAGAGAGAAATATGGCATTTACCCATACAAATACAAAATACCTCTGTTTATGCCATTCGTTGATTGGAAAAAGGCATTCGTCTCTGTACAGATAGCAAGATTATTAGTATATATAAAATATATATATATATATATATATATATATATATATATATATATATATATATATATATATATATATAATTAGTCGTAACTAAGTAGAGGAAATTTATCATAGAACATTCGAAGAGACATACAGAGATGGAACAGCGACAATCAAGCTCCATAAAGAAACCGATAAAATCCAAATCAAAAAGGTTTTAGGCAGGTGATAAAATACCACCAAAAATATCTAAGAAGCCAGGTAAAAAGGAATTAAAATAGGGGACGAATGTCTAAACGATATATCTTAATGAGACAACAAATAAACCAAAGCAACCTATAAAAGATATGAATAGTGAAGGGTTGGACTTAAGATGAATAGGAAAAAGGTTAGAGTCATGTTGAACAACCGAATCCAAGTTGAGCAAATACAATTACAGTACGAAATGCTAGCAACAAAGGTGAGTACATGTATCTAGGGCAACTCATACAAATAAATGCATCCAGTGAATCTGACAGAAAACGCCGAAATTGGCTAGGTTGGTGTGCCTTCAGCACTGATTGTAACATACTACAAGGGCCTTTGCCATCATGCCTGAAGTCTTTAGCCAGTGCGTTCTCCCTGTCATAACATATGGGTCAGATATAGGGACTTGGACCAAATTACATGTGGGAATATTAGTGAGTGCTCAATTAAGCTAAGAGAGATGAAGAAATCAACATGGATTAGCGAATAGACCAAAACAGAAGTAACAGAATGGGGAATAGACAATATAGAGAGACTAAGGGCAAGACCAATGACAAGATGGGACGATAAAATAACGAAATTCGAGGAATAAAACAAGAAGCAGACGGTGGAAGTCTAGAATTAATGGAAAAGACTGGAAAGACCTACAAACTGTAGTGAAGCTGGTGATCAAAGTGATGACATAAAAATAATCACACACTCATATACACATTTGTGTATGTGTGTATACTTTTATATATATATATATATATATATATATGTATGTAAATATATACATACATATATATGTATATAATATATATATATATATATATATATATATATATATATATATATATATATATATTCCTCTTTACTAACGCCCCCCTATCCCTCTGTCTCTTTCTCTCTCTTTCACAACAAGAAATAAGAAAATCGTACACGCGAAAAGCTAAAAGAAAAAAGGAAGAAAAAAAGAAAAGAAAATTAAAGGGAAATACGTGAATCGAACGTGCAACAGAGGACACAGTTCAGAGGAGAGACATATCTCCCAAGAGCGGCCCACGGTTGCATGCAAATGGAAGGGCAGCGGGAGTTCGACTATGTATTTTCTTGGCATGATTTTGTTAAAATGTTTACACCTGCTGTTGAATGGGCAGCGAAAGCTCAGTGCGACTTTCACGGGTCAGCAGTAACGGACGAAATTTTGCGTTGGATGGCTGTTATTTACAGTGCAGAATCTTTTGAACGGAAATGTGTGGGTGTGTGTGTTGTTCTCACAAAGGAGAGTCTTTGTAAGGACTCGATCTGTTCAGGATACAAAGCACTTGCTCGTTTTAGTAAATTCCGTTCAGGTGGGATAATGCATTGTACGGGTTGCAGCGTACAATACATATATGAGACAATGTGTACATATCTATATATGAAGTTCTCTATATATTCATAATATGTATCTATATATCTAGAAATCTATTCATATATCAAGCAATGTGTCTGATTCTCTCTCTCTCTCTCTCTCTCTCTCTCTCTCTCTCTCTATATATATATATATATATATATATATATATATATATATATATATAGAGAGAGAGAGAGAGAGAGAGAGAGAGAGAGAGAGAGAGAGAGATTTACAAAAATTATATCTAACTTGACTTATCAATTTAACTATCTACCTATAAATATGCATGTATCCCCAATATGTTTTCCCACCTATATCTATTTATATATTTGATCTCTGGCAAGCTGTCTGTTTATTTATCAATACAAACACACGCATACTCACTCACGGTGCGAGCTTAAGTTAAATATGGCATGCCATTCCCTTAGGCTTTCACAACTCTTTGAAGATACTGATTTAATATTCCCTGTGCTAATATAGCTAGAACTTATTTGTGGAATATATTCAAATGGATTAATTTTAGATATTGCATCTAATATTCATTATGGATATACATATATTCATTCACGAATGTAAAAACGTTTTCATGTATGACTAAATATCAGATTTTAGCACATTCCACTCAGATATCTATCGAACTATCTATTTATGTATGTATATATGTGCATACACACACACACACACACACACACACACACACACACACATATATATATATATATATATATATATATATATATATATATATATATATATATATATATATTTCTATTACTATCTGTCATAAGAAATGATAATTAAACAAAATTATTACAAAGAAAATAAACACAGTTGATATGAAGATTTAAAAGCATTTATTAGAAAGATGATAGTCAATTACCTTCTGATGTCTACCTGAATAAACATGGGCGTTTCTGTTCGAAAGGAATATTTGAATAAAGATTGAATGAGCAGAAATGAAGTGGTACACGTAGGCAGCAGAATATTAGTGTTTGTCACTTGCTTTTATCTACTTTTAAATCAAGGATAAAAGAATATGAGGACGATTTAATCGCTTTTTGATTTTATCTTTCAATCTTTAATATTCCATTCGAAGCAATTTCATTTATGTGTATAAATGGAAGTGAAAATAAAGCTGCCGTAAAGAAACCCATTTTGATTAACCTGTGAGATGGCTGTGTACATATGTGTGTGTGTGTGTGTGTGTGTGTGTGTGTATAGATAGATAGATAAATGAATAGATATATGAATAATATATATATATATATATATATATATATATATATATATATATATATTTAAATGTATGTTTGTGTATATATATATGTCTATATTTATATGTATATATATATATATATATATATATATATATATATATATATATATATATATATATATATATATATATACACACACATTTATATACATATATTCATACACGTATGCGTGTGTGTGTGATCATTACTATACACTCATAATAGCTCTGTCTATAAAGGAACATTTCCCGTAACACATGCTTCCAGCTCAAAGGCTAATAGTAGGAAGTTAATAATTGCTAATCAAATCTCAGTATCAAAGATTGGACGAACTTTAGCTATCAACTGCGTCTGTTTTTCTAGTCAACATTATTAATGTACCCCTACTCCGTGCCTGCTTTAACATAAATGAGGTTCAAACATATCATCTTTAATTAATAGATTCTCCTTACCTTCTCATTTGAATTATAGAGCTTCACACCTGCACTGGCTCCACCTAATGCATCCCCTTTTGACATATCACCATCGGCTAATTTAGTAACAGTAACCTGCTCAAAGTTATCATCAAAGTTTATGAACTTTGACTTATCTGCAATAATGTGTAGCAACACAATCCATCTATA
>BOPN01002033.1:15000-21742 GCA_017312705.2 Penaeus japonicus | reverse complement strand
ACTGGAAAGAAAAATTCCCTGAATTTGAAATACCCAAAGATCCAGTGAAATTTTGGTGTCATGTATTACATCATGAAAATGCAATTGGGGAAAATTATTACAAAGAACTGGCAGTTATTGCACTGAACTCATACTATATTCCACTCAGTACATCCTTTGTTGAACGGGTATTTTCCCATGTAACTAATGTTAAAACTAAAGCAAGAAACAAACTCGGCACAGGATCTCTTGAGGCCATCCTAAGAGTCGGAACACACCTACATAGAGGAAACTGCTACCAAAGTTTTACAGTAAGCAACAAAATGCTGGCCCTATTCATCAGCAACATGTACAGAAAGGATCTTCTTCTGCTACCATGTCAGCAGTACCTGATGGCGACGAGAATAATGAAGTGGACTCCTATGAAGAAATTCTGTCAATTCAGTATTAAATCAAGTATGTAAAGTATAATTATGTTCATAGCTTTGTTTCCCCAAAATTATACTCCTGCTGCATAGCTTGTGTTGTTAATAATTAACATAGCCTATTATTTTTAATAAAATCTGCTTACTGAAGAGTGAGGGGGTGACTGTTAAAGAAATTTAAAGAAAAAAACATATATGTATCATATTAGTAAACGATCAATAGGCAAAAGGAAATTAATATATATGTTTGTCCTTTTCTGTCCTTTTTTTCTGGGTGAGTCTGTCCATTTTTTAGCTCACACGTCTGGCAACCCTGGTCTATCCTTGTAATAAACCGCATGTTGTGTTCTGGTGCTCTTCTTGTTTGACCTGGCAGTACTGATCCTCTCTCTCTCTGAAAAACGAACCTGTGACATTGGCGACCTTGCCAGGATCAGTCAGTCAGTCGACAGTTAAGCCCGGACCTCTCAATGCGAATTACTTGGATGATGCCAAGGGAGCTTGGCTTGCGAGGCATGCAGGTGCTTCATTACATTGAGCAACAGGAAAAGATCAGGCGGGTGAAGGAGGAAAGAGCCTATCAGGAGTGGAAGAAACGGCTGGAAGAGACTGAGAAGCGACGGTAAGAGGCTCGGAGGCAGCGGAAATTCGTGGAGCGCGAATTGAAGCAGCGGCAGCTTCAACGTGAGTGCGAGGAGCGGCTGTTGGAAGCTACTCTGCAGCAGGAGGTGGTCGCACAGAAGAAACTACAGAAGGATATCGGTCCCCTCTCTTGGATATGGCCTGAAGGATGTGCGTGCCTGTCGTCTCCAGGGTGGAACCCCCCTAGTCCTGGGATTGAGAGCTGGGCAACTCAGGAACTCCCAGGAGAAGGACGCCGGACGGAAGAACCACCGGCAATTTATCATTCTCTTGCAGAGATCGTCCATTCTTGCGAAGACCTGTCGCAGCAGTGGATTCGCCACCCGAACGGACAGGAGCAGAGAGAACTCCTGGGGAGTGCCCTACGGGCGAAGCGGCCTCGCTCAAAGGACCTTGCGACCATGAAGCATTCGACCTCGGATGAAGGAGCTACCGCCAGAGACGTGTGCACTGAAGGAGCCACCCCCAGAAACATGTGCACTAGAGGAGCCGCCCCCAGAAACGTGTGCACCATGTGTCGCTCACTGCACCTTCTCAACTGCAGGTTTACCTTTCGCCAGGTAAACACTCTCCGCCGAAACCTGGTTCTTCTGCTAAGGTAGGTACCTATGTCATCCCTTGCTCTTCCTGTGAGAAGCAGTACTTCGGGGAGATCGGCGTGTGTCTCAACACAAGTACGCAGTATCCAGGGGACACTCCAACAACGATCTCTTCTGCCACCAATGGGACACAGGACATCGCATAGACTGGTCAGCTGCCCGCATTCTGAAGATGAGGAGGAGGAGGAGGATCAGAGAAAGAAGGGGAAGGGTGAGGTACAGAGTATTGTATTCAGTAATGAAAGAATTAAGAAGGATGGAGGGATGGAGAGAAAGAGAGAGAGAGAGAGAGAGAGGAGTGAGGGAGATAGATGGGTAGATAGATAGATAGAGAGAGAGAGAGAGAAAGAGAGAGAGAGAGAGAGAGCGAGAGAGAGAAAGAGAGAGAGAGAGAAAGAGAGAGAGAGAGAGAGAGCGAGAGAAAGAGAAAGAGAGGATATTAATGATAATAATAATGATGACAATAATAGTAATAATAATGATAATGATGATAATGAGATTAACAACAACAGTGATAATATCAATACTGTTAATGATGATAAGGATAATGAAAATAACAACAATAATAACAAACCGAGTAAAAAAACGATTCGATAACACTAATATCAAACAAATACTCAAAGAGCTATAAAAACACACATAGAAATCTTATCATGCTAACAAATTCAAGACAAATCAATAATAGAAAAAACAAAACAAAAAAACTAAAGGGGGAAAAAGTAACGCCAAGAAATAAAAAACAAAAACAGAAATTCCAAAAAAAGGCAACCCCCCAAAAAATAGATAAATAAAAAATAAATAAAAAAGCATAAAGCCAAACAGCGGTCAGTATCGAGAACAAAGCTTAAAGCTCTCGAGCCGGAAACCCCGCTGAGCCTTTCCGCCACAACGCAACCGGGATATAATCTACCTATTTACATGTAAATGCCGGGCGCTACAACTGGCCGCAGCCACTCGGACTTCCTGCCTCTTGAGATGGACTCGCGGGGTTGGAGGAGGCGTGGGAGGGTGGGGGAGAGGGGGGAGGGGATGGGTGGTGGGGGGGAAGATAGGGGTGAGGGGATGGGGGGGTGAGGGGGAGAGGGGGACGGGTTAGAGGGGATTGATGGAGGGGGAGAGGGGGAAAGGATGGTTTTGGAGAGGGGTGGAGGATTATTGGGGGAGAGGGGGGTGGAGGAGGGTGGGGGAGAGGATGATTGGGGGAAGGGGAGAGAAGATGGTTTTGGAGAAGAGGGGTGGAGGGGGGAGGGGGAGAGAGGGTTTGGGGATGGGGAGGATGGTTTTGGAGAGGGGGGTGGAGGAGGGGAGAGAGGGAGAGGGGTTGGGGAGGGGGAGGATGGTTGAGGGAGAGAATGGCTGATTGTTGGGGAGAGGTGTGTGGAGGGGAGGGGTTGGTAGGGGAATTGAAATTGAAATTGAAACATTTTATTTAGCCATTAAATCATACATATTAAGATACAATTTGTACAAGTGTTGGCTAAGCCTTTTGAGAACAAAAGTTCTCTTGAAGGCTTCATACAATATTCTACCAAATAAATACACATGCATATATTTGATATCGGCTAATTTCAGTTATCGAGATACATATATAAGTGATACTATAAATATGCAATGAGAAAAAAGAAAATGTGATATGATATTATTTCACTTTGTATACAGAAATATATTTGATATGACAAAATATCATATTACACATGCATATATAACTCAATATCACATTACACACACACACACACACGAACACACACACACACACACACACACACACATATATATATATATATATACATATATATATATTGATTATGATGCAGTATTACATTATGCGAACATAATACTTATTCATTACATTACACACATGAATATAACTAACATGACAAAATATTATTTTATACGCATATATTTGATATGACACAAATTACCTTATACACAGGTATATTTGATATGGTTTAGTTAAATATACATAATATATAATTCGATTGAAATTAGTTATTATACACATATTGGCACCGGTAAAATTACATGATGCATGATTTATGATTGCTGATTACATTTTTTCCAAATAACTTTTAAGAGTTAGAATATCTTGATATTAAGTAAAACTTAAGAGCTATCTTAAAGCTTGGCAGAGTTTTTTTTTATCTAATATGGTCTGGGAGGCTGTTCCATGTCTTAACACCATGATAATTAATGAAAGTTTTTGACTGATCAGATCTGCATAATGGATATTTTAGTAGAGTATCGTTTCTCATTTCATATCGTGAGTTCGATCTATGAGTGAACATATCATTTTGCAAGAGGTTGACGGATTTAAAAGTAAATATTGCAGAACAGTAGTCGTTGATTTCTTTAAACTTACGCAATTTTTGGTTGAAACATGTATCAGTTGTGTGGTCATACTTTCTTAGGAATGCTATATTTCGAACTATTTTTTTCTGGGTTAATGACTAGGGAGTATATTAGCTGGGGAATAATATATTTGTTTTAATGCGTGAGTTGTGAGGGTATTACGAACATGGTAAATCATTCCACAATGTTTATCTAATTTGTTTTGGAGTTCGTAAATATGATCATACCATAATAATATATAATCAATTATGACACCGATAAATTTTGTCTTTGTTTCTTGCTTAACAATTTTGTTATTTATATTGAGTGATGGAATATTATCAGGGATGTTTTTGTTCCTATGAAATATGATGTAGTGAGTTTTATCGAGGTTGAGAGTGAGTTTGTTGCTTAAAATCCATTTATTGACTTGTTTAAGTTCTTCATTAACACTGCTAATTAGATCATGAATATTTGGTCCACTTATTATCAGGTTGCTATCATCCGCAAATAGCGTGAATTTTAGAGTGTTACTACAATTGATAAAATCATTTATGAAAAGTAGAAAAAGATAAGGACCTAAAATTGACCCTTGTGGTACACCATGTTTGACTGTGAGTGTGTGAGATTTATGTTTATTATAATAGACAAATTGTGATCTATTGCTAAGGTATGTTTTAAACCATTTATTTGCCATTCCTCTAATTCCATAAGTGTCTAATTTATCCAGGAGGATGTTGTGGTCGACAGTGTCGAATGCTTTGCTGAAATCTAAAAAATCTGCAATGGAATACTGATTGTCATCAAAAGCCCTTAGGATGCGCTCAGTGAAGGAAATGAGTGCTGTTTCTGTGGACTTTCCCTTCGAGAAGCCGAACTGGGAGTCAATCATGATGTTATTGTCACCGCAAAATCTGTTTAATCTTGTAAAAGGAAGTTTCTCTAGAATTTTGCTGAATACAGAGGAGGGAAATAGGTCGATAATTAGAAATCTTGCTTTTGTCACCTGGTTTGAAAATTGGAATGACTTTAGCCATTTTAATTTTGTCGGGGAAAATTCCTTCTCGAAATGAGGCATTGAAAATGTCAACCATTACAGGAGCAATTGCATGAGATACTTTTTTTTTATTAGCATCATCGGTATGCCATCAGGTCCTGGTGAGCATTCTTTCATTGATTTAACAGCATTGATAAATTCTGATTCACAGATTGGCGCCATTGCCATGCTGTTTCTTTGGTGACCATGTAAGAAACGTTTAAAGGCATTATTATCAGCAGTTGGATTATTAGCAAGTCGTTTTGTTGCATTATCAAAGTGGTTATTGAACGCTTTTGAAATTTCTGCAGCGTCATTGGTTAACCTACTGTTTAAATTAAAATTGTATATATTATTTTCCTGGATATTTCTATTCAAGATAGATCTGATGATATCCCAATTTTTTTTTAGAGTTGTTCGAGTACTGGTTAAGATTTTGTTTATAATAGACGGATTTTGCGACCTTGATGGCATGAGATACTTGGTTGCGGATATTCCTGAATGCATCTCCATAGGTGAAAGGATATTTG
This sequence comes from Penaeus japonicus, assembly GCA_017312705.2. Taxonomy (NCBI): domain Eukaryota; kingdom Metazoa; phylum Arthropoda; class Malacostraca; order Decapoda; family Penaeidae; genus Penaeus; species Penaeus japonicus. Next base: position 16,203 of record BOPN01002033.1, on the reverse strand, counting down.
GAAAATTTTTCTCTGCAGTTGGTGTTTTTCTTTAATCAAAACTTTGATGTCAGGAGTGATATAGGGCTTATTAATGGATTTGGTCTTAACCATTTTAGTTTTCGTGGGGAAAAATTGCTAAAAGATGCCATGAATATTGTGATGAAATTATACTCACATTAGCATTATTCCCGACATGAACAAGATCCCAGTTGACTGAACTTAAGTGATTTAAAAATAATTCTATATTCATATCAGAGTAATCATGATATTGAATTTCAATCTTTTTACTTGTTGATTTATTTGAATCGTATAAAAATCTGGCGTACACAGGGAAATGATCTGCTATGTATGAATATATAATGGAGGACTCAGTTAAATTTGATATGTCATTTGTCCAAATGTGATCTATCAATGTAGCTGATCCACGATGCACTCGGGTCGGCTTTTTGTTATACAATTGTAAAACATGTTTTCATGAAATAGATTCTCAAGTTTTCTTACATTTGGATTTTGTCTAGTTAAAAGATTTATATTAAAATCATCGGTAATATAACACCTTTTGTTTTCTCTGCTAATAATTCTTAATATATTATAAAATTTCTCTATGAATGTGGTTAATGAGGTCTTTGGTCGGAAATATGTTATCCCAATAATCATTCTGTTTGTATTTTGATGAATTTCAACAAACAGCGATTCTATCATTGGTTCTTTTAATGTTAAATCATCTCTTGCAAAGGAGTGACATGAGTTTTTTTGGCAAATATGGCAGTGCCTCCACTTACGCGTGTTACATTATTGGTATACTTAGTGTAATTTGGGATGTTATAAAGATGTTGGATATCATCAGTTAATTTCGTTTCGCATAAGTAGATAGCGTCTAAATTAAATTTAAATGGTGCAATGCATTCCGTCAGAAATTCATCAAAATGTTCTGGTAGACTATGGATATTATAGGCTAGGACTGAATACAAAGGCTGTTGGTTTGACTCGTGATTGAGAGATTCAGGAAAAACATATTTACAATTCTGAAAGTTAAGTACACTTAGAAAATCATTATGAGATACCGAGTCATCATGACTGCCTTTGTTTTCATTATAGTTTTCAAGGTTCATGTTATCAAGTACATTGAAAGGAATGGTAGAGTTAAGAGAAGTTGCACTGAAGATGGCATTATATAACTCATCGTCATTTATATTAGAAAATGGGAAAACATTGTGGTAG
>BOPN01002032.1:235058-239627 GCA_017312705.2 Penaeus japonicus | reverse complement strand
TAAAAAAAAAACAAAAACAAAAAAAAAAAAAAAAAAAAAAAAAAAAAATGCATCAAAGCACATGGTAATAATGTCAAATAAATTGGGATATAAGGTGCTTACCCTCATCTACACACACATACACACCATAAAGACTAAATAGCCAAATTAGGAAGGTAAGATAACAAGTAAGTGTCCGTAGGTGATTTATTGTAACAAGCTCCTTTGTCAATAGAAGTTAGGCACTAAGGTACTTCCCTTGTATAAGCTGCCAGGCTATCGTGCTGCCAGTTTGAAATTTGGAAAATTCGTTTTTTTTTTTTTTTTTTTTTTTTAGCGTTGGCGTTAACAATTGTTATTACTATTATTATTTTTGCTATTGTTTTATCGTGATTTCTATTTTCGTTTATCGTTATTATTGTTAGTATTATCATAATCTTTGTTAGTATCATTATTATTATTATTAGCATTACCATTATTATTATTATTACCATTATTATTATAATTTCATTATTATTATCATCATTAGTATTGTTATCATTATTAGTGTTGGTGCTTCTGCTGCTGTTATTATGATCATTATCATCATTACTGTTATCGTTAATATTATCATTATCATAATTATCCACATCATCACCATCACCATTATTGCCACTCTTCGGTGACTTGAAAAAGGATTTTTTTGAGGATAAATGAAAAAGTTAAGACCCAAACCAGTGGCTTTTTTTCCTTTTTATTTCGCTGTACAGGTAAGGTAATCTGTCAGATTCAGCAAATATTTCATATTAGTTTAATTAAATGGCGAATTTAAGTACCTTTGCTATGTTATTTACACGAACCTTTGATATGTTAATTTTACAAGCACCTGTTGCTATTTACATGTACCTCATGTTTGCCATTAACACGTCCCTTTGCTATGATATTTACACACACCACTCTGTTATTTACACGTGTCTTCGCTATATCCTTCAATAATATAAGTATACCTCCTGTAGGACTAAATTAAGGTTCACTTCATACCAGCGCCTCTACAAGTGTACCTTATAAAGTCCTGTGGAACAAGGCGCCCTTGTTAATGGCCACTTTAACGTGTTAAGGTCGCCTGTTTAACCTCTTGAAATGATGAATGACCCGCAATGACCCTTGACCTGTGGTTCTTGGCATCATGGAGTTAATTTTATTACGTGGGGGATGATAAAAAAAAGTTACTGCTATTTGTATAAATGGTACTGATGACTATGGTAGTGGTAATGCTATTGGTAATTATGGTATAATGATGATATTGTTGTTAGCATTATTGATAACAATGAGGACTATAATGATGATAATTAAGGGGTAATGAGGACAGCAACATTAGTGATAATGATGATAAGGATGATAGAAATAATAACGATGATAATAACAATGACAATATTAATAAAATTCATGGTAACAATGGCAATAATTGATAATAATTATGATAGTAATAATGATAATGATGCTCATAATAATGATGATAATAACAATAACATCAACAATAATGATAGCGATAATAATAATAACAATAATAATAATAATAATAATAATAATAACAATAATAATAATATTGATAATAATAATAATCACAATGACAATAATAATGATAATGATACTCATAATAATGATGATAATAACAATAACATCAACAATAATGTTAGCGATAATAATAATAATGATAATAATAATAATAATGATACTAATAACCATAATAATAATGATAATAATAATAATAATGAAGCGTGTGTGCGTGTGTGTGTGTGAGGGGGGGGAGGGAAAGCGTGAGAGAGAGGGAGAGAGAGAGAGAGGGAGAGAGAGAGAGAGAGAGAGAGGGAGAGAGAGAGAGAGAGAGAGAGAGAGAGAGAGAGAGAGAGAGAGAGAGAGAGAGGTGGAGAGGGAAAGCGTGTGTGTGTTAGTTAAAGAGAGAGAGAAAGAATTAGAGAGAGGGGGTGGGGATAGGGAGAGAGTGTGTGTGTCAGTGCCTGTGTGTGAGAAAAAGAGAGATAATAATGGCAATGAAAATGATATATAATCATATAACTGAAATATGTGTTGTTAGTTTATGACTATAATTTTACCCATCCAATTTCCTCATACGTTTGTGCTAACCATTATTCTGTATTCTGTATATATTTACAGTCACTATATATATTGATTGTAGTCTTACGCGTTTTATTATAATCATTCACATACACACGCACACACACAGACACACACACACTCTCTCTCTCTCTCTCACACTCACACACACGCACACACACTCTCTCTCTCACACACGCACACATGCCCGCACACACACTCTCTCTCTCACACACGCACACGCACTCTCTCTCTCACACACGCACACGTGCCCGCACACACACTCTCTCTCTCACACACGCACACACACTCTCTCTCTCACACACGCACACGTGCCCGCACACACACTCTCTCTCTCACACACGCACACACACACACACACGCACGCACACACTTCTTGTTCACGCCAATCAGCCGAAGACACAACAAACTTTGCTATGATGTAACGAGTCGATGTGACAAGGTTCCCTCCTTCACTTCACTTGATCGGCACTTCCGTTGAATGTTTAATGATTAGACTAGAGGCAATTATGGTAATTAGTGATTATGATGATCATGAGGACGATAACCATGATAATGATGAGAACAACAATGATGATGGTAATGCTCATAATGATGATAAAAGTAGTGGTATTAATAATAATGGTAATGTTGATGATCAAGATAATTAGATAAATTAATGATAAGGGAAGTGAAACTTTTGTGACAAAATTTTTACAATTTTACAACGGCACCTGCGTGTACATGATATTACAATTTGCTCATATATATAAAACAATACTGATGACTTTTGAATCGTCTATTTTCGGCGAGGAGATGCCATTAGTTTTAATATTTTAATAATTATGGAAAAAAAACTATAGTGTCTTCTCCCATACGATGCTAATCACTATAACGTTATGCAACATGGTGTATGAATTAAAATATATTGCTGATGATATACTTTATTCACTGTGGCGAAGAGACGCCCATGGAAAAGGGGGAAGGAAAGTATCTTCTTTTTGAAAAATTTCTTAATTGGAAAACGAAAATTAATGAACTCAAATTTAGGTTCATGTTGGTCACGTAATGGTAAAGTGATTGAGGAATGAGGGAGTTTAAAATGGGAGTTTGGGTTGTATGGTGAAATAGGAGTAATAGGAATAAGGGCATAAGTTTGGGAAGAGAATTATGGTGTTTATATGCGACTTCAAAGCTTCCGTGATAAGAAAAGATAGAATGGTTGAGTATCCACGAAACAAAATACAAAAAAATAATGAATTATCTAGTGATATTCGTAGAGTATTTTCTGCCGAACATTTTGAATATATATAAAGCATAATTATACATAAGGATACAAGATATAACATCGTTACAAAAGGGAGAAAAAAAGAAAAGAAAATTCTTCAGACGCAGTAAAGGTTGGATTGGCTTGTTCTAAAAGCCATTCGTTATTGTCATGGGTTTTCTGGCCATATTAGTGCTGGCCATGTGTTATCGTTAATATTATCATTATCATAATTATCCACATCATCACCATCACCATTATTGCCACTCTTCGGTGACTTGAAATAGGATTTTTTTGAGGATAAATGAAAAAGTTAAGACCCAAACCAGTGGCTTTTTTTCCCTTTTTATTTCGCTGTACAGGTAAGGTAATCTGTCAGATTCAGCAAATATTTCATATTAGTTTAATTAAATGGCGAATTTTAGTGCCTTTCCTATGTTATTTACACGAACCTTTGATATGTTAATTTTACAAGTACCTGTTGTTATTTACATACGTCTCTGCTATTTTAATAACACGCATCATGGCTATGTTATTTACATGTACCTTTGTTCTGATTTACACTCCTCTTTGCCATGCTTTAACACGTCCCTTTGCTATGATATTTACACACATCACTCTGTTATTTACACGTGTCTTCGCTATATCCTACAATAATATAAGTACACCTCCTGTAGGACTAAATTAAGGTTCACTTCATACCAGCGCCTCTACAAGTGTACCCTATAAAGTCCTGTGGAACAAGGCGCCCTTGTTAATGGCCACTTTAATGTGTTAAGGTCGCTTGTTTGACCTCTTTTGAAATGATGAATGACCTGCAATGACCCTTGACCTGTGGTTCTTGGCATCATGGGGTTATTTATATTACGTGAGGGGATGATAAAGAATACGACGAATACGAATACAAAAGAAAAGATGAGAATCAGATTCTCGAAAGAAGAAGAGAGAGGAAGAAGTGTGTGTGTTTGTGTGAGAGAGAGAGAAAGAATTAGAGAGAGGGGGTGGGGATAGGGAAAGAGTGTGTGTGTCAGTGCTTGTGTGTGAGAAAAAGAGAGATAATAATGGCAATGAAAATGATATATAATCATATAACTGAAATATATGCTGTTAGTTTATGACTATAATTCTACCCATCCAATTTCCTCATACGTTTGTGCTAACCATTATTCTGTATTCTGTATATATTTACAGTCACTATATATATTAGTTGTAGTCTTACGCGTTTTATT